>CAUYQV010082523.1:0-28345 GCA_963574575.1 Galagoides demidoff
GCATCACAGTTCACAGCAACCTCCAACTCCTGGGCTCAAGTGAGTCTCCTGCCTCCGCCTCCCAAGTAGCTAGGACTACAGGCGCCCACCACAATGCCCGGCCATTTTTTGGTTGCAGCCATCATTGTTGTTTGGCGGGCCTGGGCTGGGGATTCAAACTCACCACTTTAGGTGTACATGGCTGGCGCCTTAGCCAATTGAGCCACAGGCGCCGAGCCAAGTTCTTAAATTTCTAATCTAATTATCTTAATTGGGAAAATTAGCAGGGTTCTAACAACTTCAGATTGTCACATGCCCCAATATTCTGCATCACTCAAACCCTCGGGGCACCAACTACAGAATAAGCTGGGTAAAAGAGTCTAGAAGTCAGAACAATCTTGATGATGAATGTTTTAATGTTTTGAAACTTCCATGTTACTGATGAAAGCTATTCGAGGTACCCTAAAGCTAACCCATAAATAACCCTGAGGGGTGATGCTCCTGACACATTTCCTCCCTGCCTCCACGGCTCAATCCTGATCTGAAACAATGAAATGACACAAGGGGTTTATTTACCACCCGGAGATTGAGGAAGTGGGATCTGGAATTCTGAGAATCACTGTCTTGTGACCTGTGCGTTGCTGCTCTGGCATCTGCCTCTCATTGTTTACTAATCTGTGACCTGTGGCACAGGAGCCAGCCATTGAGTAAGCCAGGTGTTAACACACACATACCTGTTGAGCAACCCCACTGTCGGAGAGCATCCGAGAACTAAGGAGGAAAGAACAGGGCTAAACACCCAAACGATGGCACTGAGCCCGTGCCCTTCCTGGTTGGCAGGGAGACCCTAAAGACTCAGAGCCCCTCCCTCAGCATGGAAGCAGTGGGCACTCATTGTACTTCCAAATTGCTTTTTAGTCTGCTGGGTGGATCAGAATCCCATGTTCAAAGTAATGGTTTCCTGATTCCTGACATGTTTTCAGGCAGACTGTGCAGCAAGAAAAATCACAAAGAACACTTTTAAAACATGAGCTTTTTTAAAAATAAGAGCTCATTTAAAAATATGAGCTTTTATTTTTCTTTTCTTTTCTTTTTTTTTTTTTTGAGACTGAGTCTTAGTTTGTTGCCCTCAGTAGAGTGCTATGGAATCACAGCTCACAGAAACCTCAAACTCGGCCTTAGAATGATTCTCTTGCCTCAGCGTCCCAAGTGTAGCTGGGACTATAGGCGCCCACCACAATGCCTGGCTAATTTTTTAGAGATGAGGTCTTACTTTGGCTCAAGCTGGTCTCAAACTCCTGAGCTCGGTAACCCACCCTCAGCCATCCAGAGTTCTAGGATTACAGGCATGAGCCACTGCGCCCGGCCTAAAAATATGAGTTTTTAAAATTTTCATGACAACTCTAACCATAATGACCACAGACATAGGGTGACCAGACGTCCTGCTTTTGAACAATTTGTCCCACATCCCGTGGCATTTTTAAAAAGTCCCGATTTTTGGAGAAAATGGACTAACAGGCAGGAGAACAGGAAGGGAGTATACGGTTTTCGGCTGCCATGAGGCTATTTTGCCAGGATATGAGTTTTATATTATTTTTGTTAATTTTATAATGTTAAACTGTAATAATAAATAATTGTTGAGAAGTGATTATTGAGAACTGCTTATCAAAGTTTGTATTGTCAGGCCTGCCTTGCCCCATCCCCTGCACTACCCCCCTCCCATGTTGTCCTGCATTACCAATGTGAAAATCTGGTTGCCCTACACAGAGCTCTCAAGAAACTCATGTCTATGGAAAAGCAGTAGTTTCTTCTCTGATAGCAGCTGGGACTAAAGGTTGTACAGTAGCAGTGACCTTCCGAGGAGGCTGGCAGAGCATATCTGGTTGGTAGGGTGGTGTGTGAGGAATGGAAAGAAGGCCATCTCAGAGGACTGGAGTACAACGGCATCCTTCTGGTGACTGCAGGGAAGGCACAGCTCTCTTGCAAAAGGAGTCACTAATCTCTTATTCATCCTTAATTATCTGTTCTGTGTACTTCATAAGATTTTGGATTTCATTGTAAAGGCAATATGTGTTTTGGGGAAGTGTGAGGGAAAGATATCTCCAAAATCCATCTCAATTTACCATAGGACAATGGAGTCCAGAGAAGTTAAATGTCTTGCCCAAGAGCACCCAGCTCATGAGTGCTCAACCAGGACACTGGAACAAAAATAATCTTACTTAGAGTTTTTTTTTTTCATTTCAGATTAACGTGGGGTTACAGATAACTAGGTTACCATGCTTGAATTTGTTAGGTAGAGTCCCTTTGGTAGTTGTGTCCTGCTCCCTAGAGGCATGCCATATACCCTACATGGTGCCCATTAAGTGGGAGCACCCCAACCCCCCCTCCTCTCTTCTCCATCCTTCATACCCCCTCCCATAACTTGAATTGAATTTAGTTTTTCCTCTTATGTGGTGGTAAATTAGATCGTCTACTGGCTTCATGTTAGTATTGAGTACATTTGATATTTGCTTTTCCATTCTTGTGATACTTTACTGCAAAGAATGTGTTTCAACTCCATCAAGGTTAATACAAAAGATGTAAAGTCTTCATCTTTTTTATGGCTGAATAATATTCCATAGTGTATATATACCACAGTTTGTTAATCCATTCCTGAGTTGATGATAGGCATTTAGGTTGTTTCCATATCTTGGGGATTGTAAATTAAGCTGCAATAAATGATCTAGTACAAATGTCCTTATGATAAAATGATATTTTTCTTCTGGGTAGATGCCTAATAGTGGGATTGCAGGGTCAAATGGGTGATCTAATTTGAGTTCTTTGAGGAGTCTCCATACTTCTTTCCAAAGAGGCTATATTAGTTTGCAGTCCCACTAACAGTGTAAAAATGTTCCTTTCTCCCCACATCTATGCCAGCGTCTGCAAGTTGGGGACTTTGTGATGTGGGCTGTTCTCACTGGGGTTAGCTGATATCTCAGGGTGGTTTTGATTTGCATTTCTCTAATGATTAGGGACAATGAGCATTCTTTCATATGTTTGTTAGCCATTTGTCTTCCTCAGAGAAGGTTCTGTTCATGTCTCTTGCCCAGTGGCAGATAGGATTGTTTGCTCTTTTTTTGTGGATTGATTTGAGTTCTCTATAGATTCTAGTCATCAACCCTTTGTCAGATTTGTAATGTGCAAATATCTTTTCCCACTCTGAAGGTTGTCTATTTGCTTTAATTATCCTTAGTTGTGCAGAAGCTTTTCAGTTTAAGTCCTATTTGTTTATTTTTATTGATGTTGTAATTGCCACTGAAGTCTTCTTCATAAAATATTTCCCCAGTCCAACATCATCAAGAGTTTTTCCCATGCTTTCTTTGAGGATTTTTCTGGTTTCATGTCTTAGATTTATCTTTTATCCATCTTGAGTCAATTTTTGTAAGTGGTGAAAGGAGTAAGTCCAGTTCTAGTCTTTTACATGTGGTTATCCAGTTCTCCCTTTCAGAGCACTTTTCATTTTTATTTCTTTTTTCATAGTGCTGCCAAATATAATAAATAAGAGTGCAGGGTTGGCCTGGCATGTGTTAGAGTGGTCAGAATCTTTGCAGAAAATAATAGGCACGACAAAGGTAGATAGTTTGATTGTCTAGCCAAGTTGTGATTGAGATCTCACAAAGTTGCCAATGCCTTAGCAAGGCAGAATTAAGTATGTTCAGAATGATTACAAAGTTCCCCTACAATAGCAGGTGCTCAAGTAAATGCTATAGCAGTGCAGAGCAAAACTGTATCCCATGCTACAGAGACTTCATTAAAGACAACAAATAAGGTGTAGACGTCTTTCTACAAGGTCATAGCTATTTGGGAACCTACTTCTGCCTAAGGTGCTTCCATGTACTTTTGTTAACTATACTGCAAGGTAAACAGATTGTATTACTACAGAGGGAGATTTTTTTCCTGGGAGATCAGGAAAAAATTCTGTTCATCTTCATAAGAAATAACATTTATGGAACACTTTTTGCACAGTTTGAACTTTGCAACATCATTTCATTTAATCCTTCTAACAACCCCATGGGAAAGGTATACTTATTTCACAGAGGAGAAACCTAAGGCTCAGCGAATTAACTTGCTGGAGCGAATGCTATTGGAGCTCTGCCCAAAGGGCCTGTTCTGGACACTTGGCTGCCAGCTGGTTCACCCTGATCTTCCTCCCAGGACGGCACTTGCCTGGGGGTATAATTTGGAAGGCAAAGTCAAGGAAACATCCAGTATGGCATAGAAGTAGAAAATATGAAAAACTGCTGAAGAGAGATGTGAATATTGAATTTCCCAGATCTATCTTCCATCTAATAGACATTCCAGGAAGAGAGACTTTCACATTTTTCATTTTAATGAGAGCTAGAAAATAAACCATTTTAAAAAGTGAATTTCCTTGAGGTGCCCCTCAGGTGATGAGCAGCAGCACCGGGGCGGGGTGTGTGTGTGTGTGACACACAGATGTCACTTAGTGAAGTTTCAGCCTCTTAAGAACACCAAGGAATCTTGGCTAAAGGGAAAGAGAACATTCTACAAATTTCCAGAGGGGGACATACAAAGTTTCAAATCAGACTGGCACCTGACTGCCCATCTTCCAAAGGAGAACTATTTACGAAGTTCTCAATTTTTCGGAAGGAAAATGCTTTTGGACCTAGAATTCTCTATACCCTTTACTATCAATAAGAGTAAGAACAAAATAACAACGTTCTTGGTCAGGCAAAAACCTAGATATAAATGCACACATAATTTGTTCAGGCAGATACTAGAGACTTTGTCGCACACCTAGTTGTGTGGGGCTCAATGCAAAATGAACATGTGGAATCCCCTGTCCAAAAATTATTAAGAATTTCAAGATGGCAACTGCAGAGCATTAAAATAAGCATGGAGCCCCTCTTGCAGGGCCCTGAGCATTGCGTAAGTCACATGCCCAGGTAGCTAAGACAGCTCACCGTTCATGAACTTTTCCTGAAAAAAAAAGGAAAAACTAATTTAGAAAAGAGGTGGGCACAAAATAAATAAATAGGAAAACGAACAAACAAAAAAATCACCCCAGGAAAATTTATAAAAAAATTATTGCACAAATTATAATATTCTTTATGAATCTTAAAGTAGTGATTTTTAGAATACCATTAAGAGAAAGGAAACATCATTTCTAAATTATACATTAAAATTGCACACATTGAAATTTGGTCATTTTGACAGCATAAAAGAAATGAGCAAGGGGGAAGAGAAAAGTAAAAAGCATACTTAATGACCTGTTAGACTCAGGGGCAGTGGATATTTTAGATACTAATTAATTAGAACCAAATGTATTTTTAAAACTGATTTTAAATATTTAAAGGGAAGCACACTATGTAAAGGTAACCACAAAATTAGTGACTTTAGGTAACACATGGTTGTTATTTTGCAGTTTGTGCAGACCAAGAATCCAGGTGCCCCTAACCTGTGTCCTCTGCCTCAGGGTCTTTGCACTGAAGTCAAGGTGGTCACTGGGGTTGGGCTGGGGCTCCTCGCAGAGTGAGGAAGGAGCTTCCCTCCCAGCTCACGTGGTAGTTGATGGGATTCCATTCCCAGACTGAGGGTCTCAGCTTCTAGCTGGCTGTCAGTGGAGGCCCACCTTGGGCGCGTTGCCCTTTGAATCTCCCTAACTATCATGGCCACTTCCCTCATGATGGCGTGTGCACTGAGAAGGCAGTGGAGTCTGCTAAGGAAATGGAGCTGCAGTCTGACGTAATGTGATCACAGAGGCGTGGTGTCTGCGGTCTCTGCTGGACTCTGATAGAAGTCACAGGAGCAGGGGTGACTTGCTTACCCCACACTCATTCACAAGAGTGTGTTCTGGCAGATGGAGACTTTGCCGCACACCTAATTGTGTAATGCTTCAATCCTTCTCTGCAGAGTTGACGGTGTCTTGCCCCTAAGTGTTTCAAGTGCACTCATATACAGTCAATCACTGTTTGTTGAATGAACATAGCAATTGCTGCAAATGTAAGCAGTTTTGAAAAAACCAGGAGTTTGGCACCATTAACAGGTTGTTTTTAGTTTGCATCTAAAAAATACATTTGCCAGTTTTGCATATTAAAAGGTCAAAATGTTGTGTTGGGAAAGAGAAAACAAGAGTTTAAACATTCCAGAACAAAATTTTCCACAGGATGCCCTTGTGTTTGCCTTTTGCATCTGGACTATTGTCATAGTCCTGCCACTGCAGCCATTTACATCTGAATCACATTTCTCTCTTGAGGAGTAAATATAGTTCAGTACTTCCTTTTAAATATCCTTTACTCAAGGAGAAAAACATATTTGGGGTACACGTTTGCACAACCAGACTGGCATAAATTTTAAAAATCTACGTGCAAAAGGGTGGTGACTGCATCACATCAACCCCCTCGGTTAATGTCTTTAAGATGGGATTATTGAGAATTTGACTCATTAACCTTATTAGTATTTTTTCCTGGGAATGAGAATCAGGCCAGTGCTCATTCTGAGAAGGCCTGTCTGAGAGTCAGGAAGTCTGGGTGCTTGCCTCAGCTCTCCCATAGATGAGCTGAGTGGCCTCAGCCAGTCAACCCCCACTGTCTGCACCAGCTTTCTTATCAATGCAATGGTGGGTTTGGATGAATAATAATTCAGGGATCTCTCCCTCTGCAGTGAGATTCCAGGTGACCACGATTAGATGCTATGGTAGATGCTATGGTGCTCTTTATTGCAACCACCCTCAACTGCTGGGAAGGTGGGCCCTAGTGGCTCACAGCTGTCTCCTCTGGAGAATTGCCCTTGGCCAAACAAGAGCTTCCCCTCTGGGGATCACATTCCTGTGCCCGTGGTGAAAGCTACCTTAAAGGGGTAGCTCATGGGTGTGGGATTTCCTGAATTTTCCTGAGGGTGTAATGTCACCATGGAAATGGGAGATGGTGAGGTGTAAAAATCAAGAGGAATGCCTTAACAAAATCACAAGGTATATTGAAATAAATATGCAATCTTCAGTTTATCTAAAAGTGAGTTTACATTGAGGTAATGGAGGGACCACTAGGTAGAAACATCAACTGAATGAAGTTGAGTTTTTGAAGAGAAGACTAGAATTACTATAAGATACTTGATCATAGGCAAGATTACTTTTGGGGGGCACAAAGGAGAGGGGAGAGAGCATTTAGAGAGAAGTCTGCTGATGGTGGTCAGCACCAGGGGAAGGCAATGATTTGAGGGTTTATCTTAATGGGGATGTCTAGATGGCAGGTACCAGCCATTGTGGGAGGCATTGTGGTTGGTTTGGAACCCTCCTCTTTGGTGCCATCAGCCACCTCCCACCATACTGGTGAACTTGATGGAGGAGATGACGCCCTGTTCTCAGCAGAGCTCCTGGATTCACTTATCCTGCCTTTCTCAATGTTTGGGGGAATGAGAGCAGGTGGCAGTCTCCTGGGTCCCACAGGGGACAGGTCAGGACCGGGCTGACTTGGAGCCAAGTGTGCTGGGATGTACAGCTCAAAAACAAAACACTCTGGTCTCTGCCTGCCTCTTGTTCACACCCAGTCTTCTCTGTGTCTTCTCTGTGGTTTTCCTGCCACCTGCCCTTTAGACTTGTAGTTATTTTGTGTCATATCCCCTCACCACTGGGTTGTGAGGGAACGCTAAGAGGGGTTCATCCTGGATTCTTTAGAACAAGGAATAGGAGTCATAGCAGGGAGTTGAG
Organism: Galagoides demidoff; assembly: GCA_963574575.1. Lineage (NCBI taxonomy): Eukaryota > Metazoa > Chordata > Mammalia > Primates > Galagidae > Galagoides > Galagoides demidoff. The sequence goes on from CAUYQV010082523.1 coordinate 7,685, forward strand.
TCTCCAGGCCAAAGAATCCTGCCCCCAACCCTTCTTTGGACCCTCTGTGAACCTGAGGTCAGCTGTGGCCTGTGAGGGGAGTACACCCACCTCTAAGCTTGAGGCCTCTCCTGGTTAATTTTCCACAAGGGGCTCCATGGGCAGAGGCTCATCACATGAGTGAAAGTGACATAGGTTGAAGGAAGCAGGGCCTGGAGTAGGGGATTGGCCTCCTGGCATGGCCACTCCTTCAGAGGTGGGAGGTTTTGCAGAGTGACATCTGATGGTCCTAACTACAGCCTCCAAATCCTAAACCAGGGCCTTGGGGAGCCCCTGTGACACTAAGCATCCTTTGGAAATACCCTGCACACCTCCCAAGGATCCCTCTCAGGGATCCCTGGCTGTGTCCCTGTGCAGGGTGTGAGTTAGTTTTCTTGGTTGGGGAGGATGGGGAGGAGGTGTGATGATAAACTGAGGGGTGGGGGGATAGGGGAGAGGAAGAAGACAAAGAAAACTAAGACAGCAATCACCGAGTGTGTGACAGCTGCATGCCACATGTCTCATGACCTCTCTCCTTTAATCCACTTGACAACCTCTGGAGGCAGAAATTGCCTCTCATACCTCAGTTTCTCCACAATTAATAACCAGCTGAAGGTCTCAGGGGCCATTTCACTGATCCTCCCTATACCTCACAAGGAGACAGAGAGCCAAGAGGTGAAGTGATTTGGAGAGATGAGAGGATAACCTATCACAAATCTCGGTGTGTCTGACCTACCTGGTGATTTTGGAGCATTGGAGAAGCCCAGTGGGGGAAGCCATAGGGTGGGTGGTACAGGTGGAGGCTTTGAACAACTGGATGAAAGAATAAAAATGTTGAATACCTTCCATTTAGAGCTGGCACACATTTTCTGGAAAAGGCCAGAAATTAAGTTATTTTAGGCTTTGCTGATCATATAGTCTCTGGTGGAACTACTCAACTGCTGTTTTAATGTAAAAGCAGCCATAGATGTAAATGGATGGCCACAGGTGGGCTATAGTTTGCTGATCTGATCTCTGATTTAGAGATATCTGATGGATAGATCAGGAGGATTCAGAGTAAGACAAGAAGTGAGAAGCATTAGGTTTAGCATGGCATTGCATCATTTATCTCGGTCTGTGCAAGTGGTGTCTCCCTGGAATTGTGCAGTGCACAGACCGCACAACCATACACTGCAGTCCTGTGGGTAAGATCAAAAGAAAACAAGCCTTACAATCTAGACTGTCCTCCCTGGGAATGGCCAAGGGCTGAGGCCTAGCCAGAACTCTCCTCGTTGGTGGGGGGACAGATCATGAAAGGGCCTCAAAAAGGTAAATGGGAGTACCATCTGCTTGTCCAAAGGTATCGCACTCTGACACCTGTTAGGTGGCCTTCTCTCTAGAAGTAGAGGAAGGCAATGGAGTGAAGGTTTCCAAAACTGATAATGTAGTAGAATGACCTTGGGGGTCTTGTTAAAACTTCTACAGAACAGTCTTCTGAATTAGACTCTCTTGGGCTGAAGGCCAGGAATCTGTATTTGACAAGTTTGCTGGTTGCTTTGGATGTACAGCCCGGTTTGGGAACCCTGGCATAGGAGACCTCCCACGATTTCTGCTGGCCCTAGAGCAGAGCTGAAGTGACTACCCCAAACTATACCCAGATTCCCCAACTACTCCTGGCCTTTTTGCCTGATTGTGCAACAACCCAGATTGGGAGGGTGGGGGAGCTGAGGATTAGGACACGATCTCTGCCTTTATAAGCCCCAGTGCAATTTTAAATTGTGGCACCAGATACAGTGCCCCTCCGTAGCCACATATATATTGCTAGAGAAACAAACTTTGGAATGGCATAAATATGGCAAAGCAGGACACTGATTTTTAAGTGGTGCTGGAGAAAATCCAATGGGGCCATGTCATACAGCTTCAAAGGCAATTAGTATAAGAAATTGTTCATTCCTATCTGCATGTGTTTCAAATTCTATCAGCAAAACCATAATAAAGTATATAGAAAAAGAGATCGGAAAGAAAATTAAACCTTCAAATAGATGAATAAGGAACTATGCTGAAATATGAAGTGAATAGGATGTGGTTCAGAAGTATGCCAGGCTAGAATAATTGCAACCCATATTCTAGTGGACAATACTGAAGACATAAAGAAATATATAACTAGACATACCAACTAGAAATACATTTTAGGTTAAAATAAAAATTTGTGGTAATGGAAAGAGCAGATTATATCTACAAGTCACTCAGGTGAAGCATTTTTAAAAATCAAAGTTATAGGACTATTCAGTGTTTGGTAGAATTCTCCAGTGAAACCATCTGGGCCTGGAGATTTCTTTTTTGGGAGCATTTTAATTACAAATTCAACTTTAAGATTTCTTTTTTTGGGAGCATTTTAATTACAAATTCAACTTCTTTAATGGTTGAATAGTCCTATAACCATTAAGGAAATTGAATTCAAATTTAAATATCTCCTGAAAAATAAATCTTTTCTGGTTTCAGCTCTGACATGTAAAGAACTTGGAAGTTGTTATTCTCATCCTCAAACAAGAACAACCCCAAAAAACCCTAAAAAAAAAATCAATGACTTTTTTTGACTTATCAGAGGACTGAGGTCCCAGGGCAAACTACCACCCCTCAAATCTGGAGGGATAGCCAAATCCAAAGAATCACAGCTGAGATCTTCCCACCTGGAGCAGAAGCTACTGGAGCCACAAAGTGGTGGGAACACTTACATGGTGATTTTAATGAATTGCTGAAGGCAGAGTGGGAGCAAGTGTGAGAGTGAGAAACTTCTGAGGGCTGCCGGTTTGGGGGGGTGAGTATAATTCTGTGGGTTCTCCCTTTAGGGACCTCACCAGATTCTCATGTTGAAGAACCAAGGAAGATCCCCTTGTGACTCTGGCACAAGAAGGAGAAAAGTCACCATAGTGGAATATATTCTGAGTGTGATATGTATGTTCAGGCCCAAAACAAAGGTCTACTCTCCTGGGAAAGTTCATCACAAGAGCCTTACTTCACCTGGGGGAAGGTGTGTTTCTCCACCTCCAGCACATGCTAGCCCTCTGGACTCGCTAAAAGACGGATGTAGTGAGAAGATTATAGAATGGGCCCCTTTCTAGTACCATATCGCCTCACCCATAGGGCTCCAGTTCCATGACAATGGATTATAGCTGAGAGAGCTGCAAAGCAGACTCTATTTAAGGAGTAGTTTCTAGAGAAGCCAAAGACAACAGGAGAGACAAAACAAGGCCATTGGAGAAAAAGTGAAATCTCTGGCCCCTCTGGCTTAGCTGTGAAGTCCCATTCCAAAAACCTGGCTCCCATTACTCACAGCCATTTAATTATTCAGTCTCTTTGTAGGTGTGTAGCAGTGCCAGCAGTATCGGGTTGGGGTGGTCTAGACCAAAAGGATTAAGGCTGGTAATCTTCTGGTAAAGGCCAAAAAGTAAGTATTTTAGGCTTTGCAGATCATATAGCCTCTGGTGGCCCTACTCAACTGCTGTTTTAATGTAAAAGCAGCCATAGATGTAAATGGATGGCCACAGGTGGGCTATAGTTTGCTGATCTGATCTCTGATTTAGAGATATCCGATGGATAGATCAGGAGGGTTCAGCATAAGACAAGAAGTGAGAAGGATTAGGGTAGGCGTGGCATTGCATCATTTATCTCGGTCTGTGTAAGTGGTGTGTCCCTGGAATTGTGCAGTGCACAGACTGCACAACCATACACTGCAGTCCTGTGTGTAAGATAAAAAGAAAACAAACTTTACAGTCTAGACTGTTTGACCTAGAAATAGCTAAGGGCTGAGACCTAGTCAGCTCTCTACTCTTTGGTAGGGTGGTCATATTCCTATGCTTGAATTTGAAATGAAGAATGGAAAGGATGGTACAGTTCATGGAAGCTGAAAATGAAAGAAGCCAAGGGTGGGATGGGGGCCGTGAAGGGACCCCCATCACATGGACCATTCAGGTTATAAGTAGAGTCCTTGTGTAGACTAGAGATGTGAGAGGAGAGGGAAGTTGTGAGGCAGGCATGGCTAGAGACCAGAGCAGACTCAGGGAGGGGCCAAGTCCTGTTGATGGCAGAATACTGGGTGGGAGAGGAGGGTTCTTGCTGCTGAGGTACCTTTAGCACAGCAGGACTGAGTGGTTTCTAGGCCCTGGGGACTCAGCTAGGGTCTGGTCTTCCCTGGTCCCCCTGAGTTGCTTGTTACTATGATGGCTATTGTGCATTCTTATAATACACTCCCCTACGCGTGTGTACACACACACACACACGTGAGTGAGGAAACTCAATCCAAACTCTGAGCCTGCAAACCGGTAGGGAAGTTTTGGTGAAATAAGTGACAATTCCAATTTGGGAAAGATTGATTTTGGAATATCCCCATACATGCGGAGCTCAGATGGTGGCTGGGCTGAAACTAAGAAGAGAGGAGTGGGCACCATCAGGAAGAGGGTGGCAGGAGGGACGATTGCTGCCCAGTGAATGGTGTTGATGAAAGAAAGCTGAGGCCTGGCAAGAACCTTGGGGTGTGCCCTGGGGTTTGAGTGGCCTGCTTTGGAAATAGTGAGAGAAACGGAGATGGAAAAGTTTTATTTACAGGAGAAGAAAGAAGACTGAGCAAAATTGGGTGGCACCTGTGGCTCAAAGGAGTAGGGCGCCAACCCCATATGGCAGAGGTGGTGGGTTCAAACCCATCCCCGGCCAAAAACTGAAAAAAAAAAAAAAAAAGAGTGAGCAAAGTCTCAGAAACCACAGAAAAAAGAGAATTTCAAGAGTGGAGGTACCCACTGTTGTCAAAGGTCAACACTAGCACATACCAAATAGAACCCATGATAAGGATAGCACTACAAATCAATGTGGAAATAAAAAGATTATCCAAAAATGGTGTGAGGGCACCAATTAGCTATTTGGGAAAAACACATCCAACGATAGGCCCTGTGTGCTGTTCTTTACCAAAATACATTCAGATGAATCAAAGAATTAAATGGTCACCTGTTTCCTCCTGGCTTTTTTTGGGGGGGGGGTGCTTTATATTTTCAAATTGAAGTTTTGAAATATATATTGAATATTGAAATATATATAAAGTTTTAATATATTTTTACATTGACTGTTGTTTGTTTCATTTCAATTCAGAGGAAATAGTCAGTAGATAACCGCTACATAAACTACTTTCGGTTTTGGTCCATGAACCAAAAACATCATAAGTGAAACTAAAAGGCAAATGGCAAACTAGGGCAAAATGCTTTTCAAACACGTAATAAGTAAAGGGTATCTCTTTAGTATTCATAGATAAAGGGCCATATCTTCAGATAGGACTAACATGGAGACTCTGGAGATAATGTGGGCAAAGACTACAAAGAGGCCAAAGTGGACCTAGAAATGCTCAGTACGGTTGGTAAAAACTGTACAAGTTCACTAATGATTAAAGGAAAGCAAATTTAACCAATGAACTAGGTTTCCTATGTCCTTGCCAAGGAGTCTGGAGTGTAGACACGCTCAGGTGGCCACCATACACGGTTACATCCTTTCTAGAAGGCACTTCAGCAGTTGTTATCAAGAATTTATATACTTGTATGCCCTTTCACCCAGTAACTCAGGGCAGTTTCAATTCTAGGAAACTTCCCTAAGAAAATAAACATAATTGGGGTCAAAGACTCACACACAAAGATGTTTGTCTCAGCAGTACAGTAGCAGTGAAACAGAACAAGCTAAATGTTTACAAGTGGGTGTCGTCTAAGCAATGTGTTACACACAAGTTCAAGGGAGTCTTAAGTATCCATAAAATCATGCCTAGATGGGCGGTGCCTGTGACTCAAAGGAGTAGGGCGCCAGCCCCATATGCCGGAGGTGGTGGGTTCAAACCCAGCCCCTGCCAAAAACTCCAAAAAAAAAAAAAAAAACATGCTTAGAGTTTTTCATGGCATGATAAAATACTTGTCATGCAATGTTAAAGGAAAAAAAGGAACACAAATTTGTATACATCACATATTTTCACCTGTGCTTTAAAAAAGCAATCAAAAAGAAATATACCAAATATTAAGAGTTTTTGTCTAGGTAGGGTGATTGGAAAATATAGATAAATATTTTTACTACTAGAATTTCAATAGCAAACATTCATTTTTATATTGTTGACTTTTAAAAATCTTTTTTTTGAGCTTAAAAACCTTTCTTTTACTATAAAAGTAAATCACGTCAATGAAAGTTAATTAACTTGAACAATGTGTTAAAGTAATTAAATTGATAAGAAAACTCATTGAATTTTTTAAAAGGACTAAGACTGCTGTGGTTATATAAATTCTCCGCACGGAGAAAATTATTTTAGGGTTGGGCAGAAAAGGAGACAGGGATGGAAAATTAGCCTAAGTAGAAACCTGAGTGTGTGTGTGTGTGTGTGTGTGAGAGAGAGAGAGAGAGAGAATGCACAATCTTGAGAGAGAATTAAGAGTGGTTCCTTTATGAATACCTCTCAGAGAGCAGTAGTTTCTCCATTTTTCTATTCTTTAAAAAATATTTTAAATACAGAAAAATCTAGAGAATTACATAACCCATTTCTAGATTCAATAAATGTTACCATTTTGCTATACTCAGATGGTTTGATTTTCAGGAAATAAATATTGCGTATACCTTTGAATTCCCCCCTTCAATCCCCATGCCTCCACCCAAACAGCTCATTCCCTCCATCCACGCCCTCCTGCCCCCTCGCACTGCTTTGTTGGTTTGTGGCTTTCCAAACTTCCTGGAGGAAAAGCTGTGCGACCCTCACCCGTGTGACCCTCACCCGTGTGCACCCCCTAGAGCCCGGGCCTCAGATCTGGGTAAGCAAACGCAGCTGGCCGAGTCCTCACCCCCATACCCCCCAGCACTCCCCTTGCTGGAGCTGCTGAGCAAGTGAGAACGTGGGGTCTAGGGCCAAAGGGCAAAAGGGCAAAAGGGCTGCCCTCAGCTGGCAGGGTCCCCCCTGCAGGAACCCGAGCGAGGGCAGAACAGATGCGCAGGGCTCAGAGGATGAGGGGGCTAGGGGACGGGGCCTGGGGAATTCTCCCCAGGGCTATTGCTTCCTCCGTGTCCTAGGAAGCTGGCTGTCTGGGGAGGCAGGGAGGGGACATGAGCTGGGGGTTGGAGGGACGGTCGAACCTTGGGCAGGGCGGGGCCCTGCGGTGGGGGAGTCAGCACTGGGGACCCAGGAGATGGCCTACAGGCCACACGTGGGTCTGCTGGCTTCGCTCCAGCTCTTCCTGTGCACAGAGCGCTCCAGGGAGGGAAAGGCAGGGTCTGGGGCCTTCTGCTGAGTCCCGCCTCGGGGAAGAAGGCCTCGGAAGGAGCAAGGGCCAGGGCAGAGGGAGAGGCAGCACCTGGGATCCCTCCTCTCTGGCTGTCTGCAGCCAGGTAGACCTGGCCCGCCCGGCCTCCAGTCAACAAACATTCATCGTATTATGAGACACCTATTCAGCTCCAGACACGGAGTGGCTGCCGGGGACGTTAAAATATCGTCTTTCTTACAGACACAGCTGCTATGCCATGTGCCTGGAGTTGAGTCAGCGAGGAAACTCTACAGAGGGGGTTTTTCCGTCCACGGGAGGAGGAAGAGCGGGGCACGGGGGGCCTTAACAAGGAAGCAGCTGGTTTTGTTCTCAGAGCAGGGAACGGCATTCCTGGCACAGCACTGGCCAGGGCCCCGGGGTGACGTGCTCAACCCCCAGGCCTCACTCGCTGCAGAAGAGGCTCCCAGGAAGAGCCACCGCTCGCTCTGCTAGGCTCGGACCTTCCTGTTCCCTGAGCGTATCCAACACGTCCTCCTGCGGTTCCTGGTACGTCCTTCCGCCTGTACCCAGGGGTGCAGGAGGACATGTCACCTCTGACCCTGCCTCCACGGTGCCTCCCGCCGTTTACTTCCTCTGTGGCACTACTTACTCTTTGAAGTTCGTTTTCCTCTCTACCCGCAGAGTAGAGGGTCTGTGAAGGTAGTTTGTCTGTCTTGTTCACAGTGGTTTCCACCGACATCTAGAAAAGTGCCCAAGTGCCCAGCCCAGAGTAAGAACTTAATAAACATGCAGTGAGTGAATGTAGACTGTGACTCTCTAGAGTCGGGCAGGGGCCGCGCTGGTGTTGGGGTGGGTGTGGGTGGGTGGAAGGGGCTGAGCCTGGTCCTCATTTTGAGAAGTTATGCAAAGTTTTGAGAATTTTCCAGTTATCTATGAGAAAAATGCATGTAGGCATTTAAAACATAGAAAAATTCAATGCATCGTAGTCACTATGCTTATTACCAGTATTATCTATTTATTTATTATATAGGTGAGAGTTTCATAAAGATAAAAGTCTGTGATTTATGGCTGCTGCAGAAGGCACCATGGAAGAGGTGGCTGTGCTAAGGGTCTCCACAGAGACCCTGGGAATTTGGTTTCCAAGTTGTGGAACTTCTTAGGGGTTATAGCTACTCCATAACTGGACTAAATCTTTTACCAGAGCCTTACTGAGGACAAAAAATTGCCCAGTTCTCCACAGGGCTGGTGCTTGTGGAGGAATCAAAGCTGCTAAATGTCCTGTCCATGTTATCCAGAGAAATGGGTCCACACACTGCCAGCTCTACGAACTGTCCCTCCCTGCCCCCATGGTCACCTCCACCTCTACCTCCTGAGTCTGAAACAGGAGGAAGGGCCTGAGAACCTGCAATTTTTTTTTTTTTTTTTGTCTTGCTGGTACTGGGGTCAAAATGGTGTCTGGAAGATACACTCACCCCTCCAAGGAATTGTGAGGGTCCCTGTGGTCTCGAGAACCTCTGCTTGTTAGTGTGACCAATCAAATTGTGTCTTAAGAGCCTGCTGGGTGTCAGGAAGGCTGGAGCACTGCTGTGTCCACCGTAGACGGGAAGACCCTCATGCACTAGAGGGAAGTGTGTGGGTGGGTGGGTGGGGGCAGCTGGTACTTCCCAGGAGCCTGGCGGAAATCCAGGCTTTCTCAGTGGGGCTTTGAGAGAGCTGCCTGTCCCCCAGCCTCAGTTTCCTCATCTAGAGAAGAAGATGATGACACCCTGCTTGTCTGCCTCCTCAGAGGGCCAAGTGGAGCTGAAGTAAGAGGTTCTTGTGAATGCTACCTGAACATGGGGCAACTTTGTGATCAGCACCCAGTTTTATTACTGTGATTTGAAGGGGCAGGTACACCAAGATACCCTGAGTGAAGGTTTGAGGTTTCCAAAGGCACCGTAAATGGATTCCTGGTATTGCAAGTGTGAAAGCATTCGTGGTTCTATTAAAAAGTGCAAATACGTCTTTGTAGCTGTCAGGAGAAGGTTCCTATGGAGAAAAATATTATTCGGGCGGCTTAAGTGTTGGCCTGGGGACTGACAGCCTTCAAGAAAGGGCAAGAGGCAACCCACCCAGCAGGGATGGAGGATGGTTAACTCTAGCAGGCAGCTGGCCTGGGAGCTGGGCTCTGGGAGGGGAGGGCGCATGGCTGGGCTTTGTGCCAGGGATCCAACTAGATACTGTGAAGAGCTACTGTGTCACAGGTGGTGATGGGAGTCAGAGATGCAGGGACAGAGCCGGGACCCGTCTGAGCATCCCTCCTGATCATGGTGACAGTGCCTCTATCCCAGCCCTGTTTGTCACTTTCCTTCCCTGCTCCCCCATTTCTCTCACCTCAAGCTAATTCCACATCTTTCCTGGCTTTGGTGAGGAAGGCAGAGAAAGGGGTGCACTCTTTCTGTGGGCTCGTGGTCCCTAAGAGATTGGAAGAAGAAGCCTCAACCTCAGATTAGCAAAAACCCTTAAACCCTAGGAGATAACAATAGACAAAGGATACGGGAAGAAGTTCCAGAGTGGGCAAGAGACCAGAGAAGGACCCTTTGGTTCCTGTAGGGCCATGGTCACTGTTCTGAATTGTTCAGAATCCACCTCTGGTATTTATACACCTCTCTGTGGGCAACTACGCAGGGAACCCTCCTTTGAGTCAGAAGTCAAGGGGTAAATTTAGTCACCAAATTGGGGGTGTCCTCTCTGGGAGATAGGTGGTGTGTTTAAGCCACAGCTGAACTATCACAACCTTGAGTCAGGCCTGGCACAGTAGCTCACACCTGTAATCCCAGCAATCTGGGAGGCTGAGGTGGGTGGATTGCTTGAGTTAATGAGTTCAAGACCAGCCTGAGCAAGAGCAAGACCCTGTCTCTAAAAATAGCCGGATGTTGTGGTGGGTGCCTATAGGCCCAGCTACTTGGGAGGCTGAAGCAAGAGAATCACCTGAGCCCAAGAGTTGCTGTGAGCTACGATGATGCCATGGCACTCTGTCAAGGGAGACAAAATGAAATTCTGTCCCAAAACACCAAAAAACAAAACCTGAGGCATTCGATCACAAGAAGATCTATATCACAAACCTATAGTGGAGGGGACAGGAACCGACATTTCCTGAGGGCCAGTCTGTGATTTCTGTGAAGTAGCAGATAAGGTGCTAAGCGCTTTAGCATTTTCTCCTTTAGCCCCCACACTGCCCTTCTTGCAGGTGTTATCCATTTATTTATTTATTTACTTATTTATTTATACTACAATACAATTCTGTAGTCAGATGTAGGTCTTATTATGTCTATTAGGAATAGCGGTTGACAGAGATGCAAAACAAGACCAAGATGCTAAATCCCAGACCAAGGGTTCAGACTACAGCCACGGAATCTGTGTTCCTTCATGCTTGAGGGCCACAAACTCAAGTGGCTGTGGGGACCAAGTGAACATCAGCTTGGGTGTGATGATAAAGGGCAACTGACCTGCCCCTTGATTAGGGAGAGTGACAGGCGTGGGGGTTGTGCTGCCAGGCAGGATATAAGCCCAATTTCCCTACACTCTTTAGCTTTTCAAAAGAAGCTAGAGGCTGAGCACAGTGGCTCACACCTGTCATGCTAGCATTCTGGGAGGCTGAGGTGGGTAGACTGCTTGAGCTCAGGAATTTGAGACCAGCCTGAGCAAAAGTGAGACCCCTGTCTCTACTATAAATAGAAAAACTAGCAGGGCCTTGTGGCAGGCACCTGTAGTCCCAGCTACTTGGGAGGCTGAGGCAAGAGGATCACTTGAGCCCAAGAGTTTGAGGTTGCTGTGAGCTATAATGCCATGGTTCTTTACCAAGGGCCGCAAAGTGAGACTCTGTCTCAAAGAAAAAAAAAAGCCAGAAATCTAAATTTGAATGAAGTTTTCCACTTCTAATATACTGTTCCTTAAAATACTGTACTGGCTAAACATTTGTGGCTAACCCCTAGCCGTGTTGCAGTTTCCCAGGAGTCCTGGCTGGGAGTGCATTGAGCTGTGTGTAACTGACTCCTCCTGGGAGAGCACAAGCAGGCTGGTATTTGTCCTAGGATGCAACAAGAGGTCTCAGGCAGTGCAGCATTACTGATGTCAGCTCTGCGTTCATCTTTTTGCTCCTCTCTCTTGAGTGGGAGCCACAGGCAAAATACAGTCAGCCTACCATATCTGAGGGTTTCACATCTGCAGATTCAACTAACCGCAGATCAATAGTATTTGGGGAAAAACATAATAAAAATAACAACAATAAAAAATAAAACAAATAAAAACCAATACAGTATAGCAACTATTTACATAGCATTTACATTGGATTAGATACTATAAGTAATCTAGAGATGATCTAAAGTATACAGAGGGTTTGCTTAGGGTATATACAAAGATTACAGCATTTTCTATCAGGGAATTGAGCAGATTTTGGTATCTGAGGGCTTCCTGGAATTAGTCTCCTGAGGATTCTTGGGGAGGGCTGTAACCAGTGTATGTAATCCGTCTGCTTCAAGTTTGCTTGTGTTGCTTTTGGTGCAAGTCTTCAGCAGGGAAATAAATCTGTAGTGGTAACTGATCTGGAACGAAGCCATTGTCCCCTGTGAAAGCCATTTGCTTCTGAGTGGGCATGAACAAAGAGGAGCCTGGAACCTGGCTTTAACTCCGCAAAGGAGAATTTTCACCAAGCAAAACAAGGGACATTCTACACTCTTCTTGGACTATAGCCAATCTAGGATGTCCGGGTTTCTCTCTCTTCCCTAAGTCATCTTACCCAAGAGCATCCTTCAGACTCTTTCCACAGAAATCCTCTGGTTGAGAGTGGGAGGGTGTGAGAAGGGGTGAGCTGGGATGAGAAAGAGGTGGAGGCTGGGGAGGCCCCTCACGGGACTCATGGACTTCCGTATTTCCAGGGAGGACAAGGTGGGTGGCAGTTCAGATACACCCTACAGGATGTTCCTTTATTTCCACACTTGGCTGTAGATGAACAAGGATGCTATTTTGTTATCTCTATTCTAGAGTAATAAATTCCCCCAAATTGTGAGACAGGGAGAAAAGCTCTCCTCCCTCTCTGGTCTCCACCTCAGCTGCAAGGGCCACAGCTGGTATCTTTCACCTTCTCTCAGGAGGAGGGGTGGATCTGTGAAGACTAATTCACATACATCAAAGTCACACAAAGATCCAAGTGGCTGCAGAAGAGAGATCAACAAAACACCCAGAACTTTAGGCTGATCCATTAGCTTACATTCTTTGCAGAGAGGTTTAAAAGAAAAAAAAATTCCCAGGCTAAGCGAAGCCCTCCAAAATTTGAATGCCTTTCTCCACCGTAATTACTCCCGTATGTTGGCAGAGGACACACCAGAGTCTGCAGGACTTCTGAGCAGGGTATTAAAGCCCCAAGGTGGCTGGCAGGCAGGGTCTTGCTTCAGACCTGACTCCTGAGCACTGGTGAGTACTCTCGTCTAGGTCTTTCTGTTTTTATGTTTGTTATGCTGTATTGCTTCTGGTGGGTGGTGGTCTTCTTGAGGTAGTTTGCACAGTGAATAGTTGAACCTGAATTTTAAATCAGAATCTAGAGGGGCACCATCTGTGGCTCAATGGGTAGGACACCGGCCCCATATTACTGAAGATGGCTAGTGCAAACCCAGCCCCAGCCAAATTGCAACAACAACAACAACAAAAAGAAATCAGAATCTAGAACCAGGTTTGGTTGCCCAGAAGTAGACCCCCAGGTGAAACTTTGCATGAATGTGTTTCACTGTAAAGTGCTCACAGGAGAAACCAGTAGGGGATCAGGACAGGGGAACCAGGAAGGGAAGGAGGCCAGGTAGGGGTGCAGAGTGGGAGCAGTGAACACAGTCACACTGAGGGATGGGAAGTACTCATGAGGCTCAGTTCTGCTGGAGCTCTAGGGTCAGCATAGACCATGCCTCAGAATGTCCCTATTGGGGACAAGGAAGCCAGAACATTTGTTCCTCCGCACTCCAAAGTTAAGAGTTTCCCTGGCAAACCTGAAGTGCCAGGCACCCCAGGCCCTCCTATCCTGTGAATAGGCAAAGTGGACTCTGCTAGTTCGAAAGCAGCCATTCCGAAAATTGACAGAGGGGCTGGCTGCTGGGAAGGAAGGCCTGTGGGAGCCACTGTTCATCACACGTGATGGGCACTGACCCAGTCTGCTACATCTGACCTCAGGCAGGAGGCCTAGTCTGGGAGACCCATGTGGGACATGGGGATTATAATGTGCCTTCATCACAGAATTAGCATAAGATTAAGTAAGACAATACATAAATGGAAAACACTTGGACTATTACTGCTCAGACATGGTGAACTCTTAGTAAATAATGATTATGCAGAACAAGGTTACACATTTAAAATCTGGATCTGTAGCCTCTTAGGTCAACCATAAAATGGGGGTGGAAGATGTGAGCTCCTTGCTTTCTCCAGCTCCCGTGGAAGGCATGGCTAAGTGATCATGGCATCCTTCCTCTCCTCTTTGTTGGGGCTGAGGTCCTGACAGCTGTCACTGATCTCCCTGAGCTGGAGGGGGATGAAAGTCTTTGCCTGCTCTGAAGTAGAAGGAGCCCCTCCCCACGCAGGTGTACCCTTTCTTCTTCCCTGAGCCCTCAGCATGGTTCCACTCACCTGCCACTGGAGCTCCTCCAGAGTGTTCCATGCTGGGAGGATGGCTGTTCACTTTGAAGAGGTTAAATACTACTAAGAATATATTTTGAATTGTCCTTCTAGGACAGTCTTCATGGCCTGTGTGGTCCATGGAATAGCAACATTGTCACCGTTTATTGAGTATGTGCTACATGCCAGACACTCTGCTAGACTTGACAGCCCTTAGATACTAAATACTCACAGAACCCTGTGAGGTGGATGCCATTATCTCCATTTAAAGCATTTCCCCACAGGAGTACTGAAGTTGGGAGCGTAAGCAGCTTCCTGAAGTCACACAGGTAGCGCTAAGTGGTGTCTCCCTACCTCCTTAGCCCACAATCTGAGTCACAGGTAGTAGTCCACCCAGTCCTTAAAAAGACAGCTATGCATATCCAATTTAATAAGCATTATTTGCTTATCTGTCTGCAAGATTTAATAGAAGCAAAACCTTCTGTATGAGCTCTTTCCTCTACAAAAAGATTTTTAATACAGCAGTTACCAGAGCTGCTACCTTTTCTCAGCCTCATTCCCCACCAGCCCACTGTCCTCATGACTAACATTTATCTCATAAGTTCCAGTGCTTTGCATTTAGGGGCTACAACTCTCCCTCAGGGCTACAGATCTCAGGGCTTGCACGCTCTTTGTGATGGCTCTTATTTCTCATATCTTACATCAGAGATGTATTCCTTTCCTTTCTTCCCCTTTCCTCTCCTCTCCTTTCTTCTCCTCTCCTTTCTGTTCTGACAGTATCACTTTGTTGCCCCAAGCTAGAGTGCGGTGGAGTCAGCCTAGCTCACAGCAACCTCACACTGTTGGGCTCAATCAATCCTTTTACCTCAGCCTCCCAAGTAGTTGGGACTATAGGTACCTGCCACAATGCTAGGTTAATTTTTCTATTTTTGGTAGAGACAGAGTACTGCTCTTGCTTAGGCTGGTTTCAAACTCCTGAGCTCAAGGGATGCTCCACTCCTCAGTCTCCCAGATTGCTAGATTGCAGGCATGAGCCACCATGCCCCACCTGCAAATGATTCTTATATGAGTTCAGCCAAGGGTGATTGGCTTGCTGGAAACAGGTACAATAAGAAAAATGACTCTTTGCTTCTGCCTCAGTTGGTCCTGAGAGTGCAGAAAGCTTGAGATGACACCAGCTCTGCCATCCATCCCAGCCCCTTCCTTGCCAGTTGATGGCATCCATTCACCAATCAATAGCAACCAGCTCACCAACCAATGGCAACCAGCCATTCCCCTTTTCTCTTTTCTCCATCCTGAGCACCAAGTTTGGAGCTTCTGCACTTTCTCGATCTTTTTCCAAAGATATTTTCATAATATACCAAAGCCCATTGAGGGTTGGGACTGTATCTTAGTAAACACTATAAAAAATACTGCACAGGCTGGTGCAGTGGCTCACACCTGTAATCCTAGCACAGGAAGGAAGCTGAGGTGGGAGGATCATTTGAGCTGAGGAGTTGAAGAACAGCCTAGGAAACAGAATGAGAACCCCATCTCTACAAAAAATAGAAAAATTAGCTGGACATGGTGGTAGGCACCTTTAGTCACAGCTACTCAGGAGGATCATTTGATCCTGTAGTTTGAGATTGCAGTGAGCTATAATGACATCACTGGACTTTAGCCTGGGCCATAGAGTAAGACCCTGTCTCAAAACAAAACAAAACAAAACTGTATAGAGACAACTAAAACATGGGGCCCGCCCACCTGGGAGCCAGGTTTGCTGACCAAAGAACTTACCCCTGTACCATGGAGGTAAGTCAACAGAGAGGTTCATAGGATTTTCTCGTCCTATCATGTTCCTGATGATTCATGAGAATCGTCCTTTTCAGTAGCAGCTATGGGAGGGGGCCCATGCTCCTTTGTGACATTATATGAAATTATGAAATTTGTTCTAAATTAAGGTGTTGTCCTAGAGATTCATCTGCCTCACTCTTTTCCAAACGGGAAGTGTTTTTGAACTTGCCCCATTTGTATTTCATTATTGTATTCAGGGTATGTTAGTGAGGACTTCTGCCAAGTCCTTACTGTTGCAAAATCAGGAGGAGGTAACACTGGGCTTGATTGTTTTTGAACTGGGGGAAAATAGATACCACTGAGACTGTGGGCTCTGAGCACAACAGGTAACCTCTGCCTACAGTCACATGGCCATGACTTTGGGTGCCTCTCAGTGGTAGACATGTGCTTGTGCTTTTTACATCTTTCAACAAGTGGAGGATCCTTTTGAGCCGTGGTAAGGGAAGGAGGTTTGCGCCTAGCAGGCAAAGGGGTGAATGGAGCAGACAGGTTTCCTGGCCTGGCCTGCCACAGCCACTTCTAAAGAAGCCACCATCCCCAATGAACAAAAATGGATTAATCAGCTTTCACTCTTTAGGAAACACAGAGTTTGTCACTGGTGGCAGGCATGAGGTCAGGGGACTTGTCACGGGGGCCTTTCCTCCGGTCCCCGTGGGGCTGCTCCTCTGCTCCTGCTGTTGTCTTTCCTGGGCATCTCCTCCTGTCCCACACACCTCCCTCCCTGCCTGGTGAAAGGGCGTCTGATCTTTATGAGCCCTGCCTAGGACAAAACCAGGCCGGCCGGACCTTTCAGGTTTCTTCACCTCTACCACAAATACTCCAGGGAGTGTGGCATGGGCCAAGTTTCACCTTTACCTTCACTCTTACCTGCAGGGTCTGGTGGGTAGCAGGAGGTCCAGTGGCCATGAACAAACTTTGTGACTCTCTTGAAGAGACTCCTATAAATCAGCTGTCACCTGACTAAGGCTGGGAAGAGTCCAATTCCACGCCATCCTAAGCAGTCTTGCTTTTAAACCAGTGAGCCACAGAGGTGCAGAGGCATTTACCTCACCATTTGGAGTGTTGAATTCTGGCTGGGTTGAATGTGTGGTGATGACATGTGCCATCTTTTAAAGCTTGTAGAGCCCCCTATTGTCCACAAGTACAAATGCAAAGCACGATTTGTACAGAACAAAATGGACCAGGTGGGTGTGTAATAACCGGTTCAGGGATCATTAGAACCAGAACTCCACAGTGAGGTGTGCGGACCAGTGGCCTCAGAATCTCCTGGGATCTTGGCAGTAATGCACATTCTTGGCTTTGTGCAGTGGCTCGCACCTGTAATCCTAGCATTTTGGAAGATTGAGGCTGGAGGATCACTTGAGCCCAGGAGTTTGAGACTAACTTAACAAACACAGCAAGACCTCATCTCTACAAAAAACAGGAAAGTTAGCCAGGTGTGGTGTCAGGCACTGTCGTCCCATTGACTGGGGAGGCTGAGGCAGGAAAATCCCTTAAGCCTGGGAGTTTGAGGCTGCTGTGAGCTATGATCAGGCCACTGCACTCCAACCTAGGTGGCAGAGCAAGACCCATCTCTTAAAAAAAAAAAAACAAAAAAGGGAGGGAGAAAGAAAAAGACAAAGGAAAGCAATGCACATTCTTGGGCTTTCCCCCCAAGACCTGCTAGATCAGAATATGCATTTTATAAGATGTGCCTCACCACATCCCTGTTACTTGCACTTTAAAGTCTGAGAACTCATTCAGAAACAGATTCAGCTTCATCAACAAAATTTCTAGAGTTCCCGATACTTTTTTTAGAGACAGGACCCCGCTCTGTCACCCAGCTTGATCTCAGGTGTTCCTCCCACCTCGGCTTCCCAAAGCACTAGGATATAGGTGTGAGCCCCACCCTTTTCATATTAAGAAAGAGAGAGTGAGTGGAAGAACTGGACTGGGCAAGCCTATGTGCTGGGTGGCTCGCAGTGGTTCAGAGTGTAAGCCCAGCAATGGCGTGACCTGGAGGGAGACCTCCCTAAGATTCAACTTCCTTATCTGCAAAATGAGAAGAATAACAGGACCCACCCAATAAAGCTGCTGTGGAGATTAAACAAGAACATACATACAAAAAGCCTTAGGACAAGGTCCTAGAAGATGCATTATTTTTTTGCACCATGAAAATAGATACTGTTTAGTGTTTACTGTGTGTTAAACACTGTGCTAAGCACTTTAAACCAGTCATGGAGGTATTACCCTTCCTACCAAGGAGGAGACAGAGGGTCAGAGTGGGTCACGATCATGGGTTGAGATCGTGGCTCTTGCACAGGCTAGCAGTGTTCTGTCTTACTACAGTCATGTGACCTCCCCGCATCTAGGGCAGAGCCAAGCAAGAAGATGACACAGTTTCTGTGTGTTGGGATATTAGGACACAATGTGACACAAGGGTAATTCATGACTTGCCTGTGCATATCCTTTGCCAATCTATATTTTTCTTACTGCTTTGCAATTAACCCATCCACATGAAGTGCCTTGAGCAATGCCTGGCCCTTTGTAAGCATTCAATAAATATTAGTCATTATTTGGAGGAGTGCGTCATATATTCTTTATATTGATCTGTTTTCGGTTACACACATTTCAAATATCTTCACCCAGTATGTGAAAAGGTTTTTAATTCTAATATTGTCAGATTTATTACTTTCTTTTAAGATTGGGCTTTGTATGTCTTTTGTGTTGTTGTTGTTTTGAGATAGGTTCTTACCCAAGCCCCAGCTTGGGGTGCAGTGGTATGATCATATCTCACTGCAGCCTTAAACTCCTGAGCTCAAGTGATCCTCCTGCCTCAGCCTCCCTAGTAGCTGGGACTATAGACATAAGCCATCATATTTTCTGCAGAGATAGGGGACTGGCTATGTTGTCCAGGCTGGTCTAGAACTCTTGGCCTAAAGCAATTCTCCTGCCTCATCCTCCCAAAGTGCTGAGATTATAGGCGTGAGCCACCAAATCTGGCCTTTACATGTTGTGCAATCAAGAAACAGTTCCTTACTATGTGGTCATAAAGGTACTCTCCTATGTTATTACCTAATGTTTTAAAGTTTTGCTTTTTTCATTTTAGTCTTTTTTTAATGGTTTGATGCTTACTTCCCAGCACACCCCACCCTCAGCCACCCTTATAAATGTGTTTGGTGTCTGTCCTCACATATATCACCTTACAAAAGGTGCTTCTGCTTTGTGCCTGTTTTAATTTACATAATGGAATTTTGCTATAAATCTCATTTTGGTTCCTCCTTTTCACACGCTGCACATTGCTCTATAGCTTTTTTTGCTTCTGAATGGTGTATGTTTTTCTGAAGTGCATTGCCATAGTTTACTTATCCATTTTCCTAGTGAAAGACAGCAGGCTGCCTACAATAAAAACACTGCAATAAACCACCTTGTACTTTGTGAGGATTTCCCTGGGATTGAGGTGTCCAGAGTGGGATTGCTGGATGATGGAGAAAATGGATTCTGAATTTTGCCAAGTGCTGTCAGAAAGCCCTCCAGAGAGGTGGTCCCAGCTTGCATGTCCCAGCAGCATAGGGTTCCCCCGTCCCCACATTTCACACTTTTGCCCTTCTGGTGGATATCAGAGCACATCTTGTTTGAATTTTAAGTCCTCAGGTCACTGCTGATACAGAACTTCTCTTGACATAATTTTTGGCCATTTGGTCTCCTCACCTTTGCCTCACCTAGTTACCTCTTTCTATTTATTTCCTGTTGAAATTTTTGTCATTGCTGATTTGTAATGGACTTTGCATGACTGAGATTCTAGATAGTCATCTTTGAATTTTTGATGCTGCAAAAACCTTCTCACTGTTTGACAGTAGGCTAGTAATTTTCTTCTGTGTCCTTCACTAAGCAGACATTTAAGTATATATATATATATATATATATATAGAGAGAGAGAGAGAGAGAGAGAGAGAGAGAGAGTACAGGGTGTCCCATAAAGTCATTATATGCAGGGAAAATTGTAGCCAAATGTACCTTTATTTGCAAAATATTTATTACAAAATTTTACAAAGAGGTGGTGAACACATAAAGAATACTTTGTAAAAATTTTACAACAAATACCTATCCCTATCCTATATATATAGTCAAGAACATTAGCTAAGCACATACTATGTGCCAACACTGGACTAGGTACTGGTCATAGTTTAGTACCCTTGAAGCTGACCCTGAGTCAAGGCTATTGGTGTAAGTGGTGTATTTGGGCAGGGAAGGCATCATCTTAGGAAAGGGGGAGAGTGGTGACTCATGGAAGAGGGGGATCAGCCAAAAAGTGGCCTGTCACCAAGTAACTTACTACTTCAGATGACTGTAATTTATTAATTATGCTGGAGAATTCTGGGATCTAGTGTAAAAATTTTTGCTCAGAGTTGTCTTACAGAGAGGCAAGGGAGTATGGATACACCTGCCCTGCCAGTCATTACTTGTGGAGAGCTGAGAAGATAGTAAGTACCCAGCGCTTTAGACTAACTCCTGAGGCAGATAAATGGGCTCTAGCAGCAAGAGGAAGGCTTCAGTCCCCAACCACCCCATCTGGCAGGCATGGAAATGGTGAGGGCAAGGTACTGACAGGGCCTGTTGTCAGGCACCTGTATGTTATCCCCTACCCTAACGTTAAACAAAAATAAAACACACAACAAAACAAAACAGCTGAGCTCTCATACACAGGTATGATTATGCCCATTGTCCAGGTGTGGAACCAAAGTTAAGAGAGATAAGGTAAATTGCCTGAAGTTAATGGCAGAACAGTGATTCCACCAAGAATGCACATCAGCCATGAGCATGGTATGTTTTTCCATTGTAATTTTTTATTACAATATTTGTTTTCTGTGAAAGAAAAGCGATCTATCTTCAATGACTAAATTAAGTAATATTACTTCTAAAAAGATCAAGTCTTTCTATTAGACCACTG
>CAUYQV010082525.1:0-11117 GCA_963574575.1 Galagoides demidoff
TTTTTTTTTTGAGACGGAGCCTCAAGCTATCCCCCTGGGTAGAGTGCCATGGCATCATAGCTCACAGCAACCTCCAACTCCTGGGCTCAAGCGAGTCTCCTGCCTCCACCTCCCAAGTAGCTGGGACCACAGGTGCCCGCCACAACGCCCGGCCATTTTTTTTTTTTAGTTGCAGCCATCATTGTTGTTTTTGGCGGGCCTAGGCTGGGGATTCGAACCCACCACCTTAGGTGTACGTGGCTGGCGCCCTAGCCAATTGAGCCACAGGCGCCAAGCCCCAAATGATCATTTTCCACACTTACCTTGCCACTAAGGACTTCTTCCACTCGCTCTTGTGGTGTCTGTCCAGCTTTCTGCCTCACCAAAACATACACTGAATTCACCTTTGGACAAGACCTCAGCAATTTTTCCAAAAGCACCTTTCCAAGGAAACCGGTAGCTCCTGTGAGGAGGACATTCTTGCCTTCGTAGTATTCTGGGATGGAAACCATTTTGACTCTAAGAAAAACATGACAAATAAGCATTAGCTCAAGGATCTATATTCATTCTTACAAACTAAAATGTCTTGATGTTAAAGTTAAGTATTTTAAAGGGCAAGCAAAATTGAACATTAACAAGAGAGGATTCTAACCTTTGGTTCATTGTAGTAAAGCAGAAGGAAGAAGGAACTGCGGCTTATTTCAACTTTATGTTTTTCCCCTGGATCACCTCAGGCAAGTCACCTACCTTTGCTAGGCCTGGAGTTTCTCTAGTACAGTCTGTACTAAATGATCTCTAAAAAATTCCTTCCAGCAATAAGAACTCAAATCTTTATTCAGCCTCACTTAACCCCTAAACACAACTGAATGGTGTTTCTCTGTCTCCAAAGGGATTTATAACACCAAATAGAGGTCAGCAGCAAGACTCAATTACCTCGCTTGTATAACATGGCTAGGTGTCATATTCACCTATCATCATCACCAGTTCAAACAAGAAGAGGTAACACCAAGTCCTTTCTATTACACCTTTCCAAGATATTCCTCTTTATGTTGCTTTTCTTTTCTTTTTTTTTTTTTTTGGCCAGGGCCAGGTTTGAACCTGCCACCTCCAGTTTATGGGGCCCGTGCCCTACTCCTTTGAGCCACAGGCGCCGCCCCTGTTACTTTTATTTAACCCTGGGATATAGAATTCTGTCTTGGACAGATACTGCCCTTAGTGAATAGTATATACCCAAAAGATGCTTACATCTCCCTTGTAAAGTCACAGAAATACATTGGCTGACTCATCCTCCCTACCCAAATTCCAATGAAACAACAGAAAACATATACAAAGAAAGTGAACAAATGAAAAAACCACAATGAATGAAAAAAACAAGATCAAACACATTCAAAACAATGCTCTGTATTGTTTAGAAATGCACACACATAGGATAAAATATTAATAGATATATGAGAGGGAGTACAATACAGAGAATAAAATAAGGAACTTCTATTATACTTGCTTTATTTAAGCTACAGAGTATATACATGTGTTTTATGTTAAAACTTTTTATAATTACAATCTGAACACAATAGCTTCACTCATAACCAAAAAAAAAGTAGAAAGAAAGAAAGAAATAGTAGTATTTCTAGAAGAAACAGCAACCCAAGCAAAGCAAACAAAGAACTACAGTGAAGCAAAAGCTATCTTTACCAATCCCCTAAATAGAACTTAGGAGAAAATGCCAAGCTCAGCATCAAGAAGCTGGATTAAAACATACAAAAAACACAGAAATTAAAAGACTGCTCATGCAACAGCAGAACCACTCATAACAGTGTTACTTCCTGTGTAAACTCTGGCTCCAGGCTTATTATCCAGATCTGCTGGAGAAGAGCATCCAGCACTGGTGCTAGGGACAAAAGAGAAGCAGGGCTGACCCTGAGGTAGTGCCAAACATCCACAAATAGAGGAGGGGAGGCAGGGCATCAGAAGAGAGGAAACAAAACCAACAAAAGAAAGTCTGTACAGCACTCAACCCCCAGAAAATATTTTAGTTCTTCAGCCTAATCTCTCTGCTGCTAGCCCTTAAATCAAACTCATGCAGAGCTTCAATTAGTAATCACATCTGGAGTAAAGCTGTTTTGGGAAAACAGACCTCAAAAAGGTGAGAGTAAGCCAGTATCAGCTACTTAAACCAACCACCCCAGTCCTTCATAAGCATGAGGGGATAACCAAGGATTACCATATAATTAAGAAATAAATCCAAAATTAAGAAGGACCAAAAAGCAATAGAATTACAAAGGAAACTAAGATAATGAAAAATATAAAGAGAATTTAAATTCTTATAAATGTTTCCTAAGCCATTCACAAGAATATTATTGCATTCATAAAATTACTATGAAAAGGAACAAAGAACACAAAAGCATTTGGAAGTTGAAAACTCAAGTACATGTAGAAAATCCAGTAAACAGGCTTGGCGCCTGTAGCTCAGTGACTAGTGCGCCAGCCATATACACCAGGGCTGGCAGGTTCAAACCCAGCCTGGGCCTGCTAAACAACAATGACAATGACAACAAAAAACTAGCCCAGCATTATGGCAGGTACATGTAGTCCCAGCTACTTGGGAGGCTGAGACAAGAGAATCACTTAAGCCCAGGAGTTTGAGGTTGCTGTGAGCTGTCGCACCACAGCACTCTACTGAAGGTGACATAGTGAGACTTTGTCTCAAAAAAAGAAAAATCTAGTAAATAAATATACTATTAGAATTAACAGCCTCAGGGTACAAGTGAACTTTTCTAGAACTAGAATATAAATGTTTTGATACAATGACTAAGCAAATGACATGAAATTTATGTTAACCAGCTTGATGAAAGTACTTCAAATTGTATATGAAAACAATGTACCCCATATTTGCATTAATGTATACAGCTATCAATTAATAAAAAAATAAAAAACAAAAAAAAAACAAAAAAAAGTTAACACATTTGGCATTTCTCACAAGTAGGTTGAATTTCTCCCTCTTGCATGTTATAGCAGGGACCCAGTTTCAGTCTAAACCCAAGAAATTCTATTTTGATCATGTTAAACAATCATCCCAGATGATCTGGGAGGCTTAAGCAGCACTGCCTGGGTTTGCAGCTTATTACACTGTTTATTATTATAGTGGAGTGACCATAACTACAGGCAATTGGTTTCAACTTTCTGAGCCAACATTTCCTCTTCTATCAAATGCGATTACTAGTACTCAGACCTTGGTGAAACTGTCAGAATTTAAAGGACAATGAATAATAGTTAAGAAAGCCTGGCTTATAGGAAAAATAAACTTAAATTTCTCCTTTTCAGATTTTCTTGCCCTCCTGCTTTGCTGCTCTGTAACAAAACAGAACAGATGGAGTCACCAAAATTTTAAGACTGATTTGCTCAAAACAAATTCATTATTTCACACAGCTGAATACAGAAATGGTAAATAACATTCTACACATATTTGTTGGTTGATGGATTTGGAACAACTTCCTTTAGAAAAAGCCAAGCACACTTATTTGCCTACATACTGAGTGTGTATTGACTACTGTGGGATTGGGGGGAGCTGAGGAAGGGGTGTGGAGATGGCTGTGGGGTCTCTTCCAACAAGCAGTTGAGAACGTGTGGAAATACGTCATAGAAATTGAATAGTTGAAATAAATTAAAATGTACGTTAAGGAGAGTCTCAGAGTATAGTTGACTCTGGTGACCAGTTCATAGTAGAGGTAGGTTCAGGGATTGAAGGAAGTCCCTAGGCTCAGGTCCCCATCTCCTAAGCTCTCCACAGACGGAACTGGCTTCTTGTTGTTTCCAAGTCACTTGGGGATTCAGTTCTCAAGCCAGTGATGCATTTGGCACCAGAACTCAGTAGAGTTGGCACAGAATGGCCAGCCTCTTCATTGGAAGCTGTGAAAAAGGACAGAGTTATAAAAAGTAGGGAATCAGCAGAGGAATTCCTGGCCCCATGCTATCTCCCCCTCTCTGCCGAGGCAAACTTAGGGCTTGTCCACATTCTCAGGACTCTTTCCCCTGCCTCAGGTCCCTGGATCTTTCCTGGGTGACATGGGGGGCCGGGGTCTCCTCTAGCAGCTTCTGCTACTATCACTTCCTCCTCTCTTCCCTCTACCTGGGGCAGCTTCTCCTGGGTTCCTTGCAGGGTCCAGGTCTGGACAGAAAATACCTCTGTGGCTTTTCCCTGTGTCCTGCCACCAGCTAGGGCCTCAGAGGTCTGGGCTCCCCAGGATGGCTCTCATTCACTGGCTGGTGCCCCTGTAGACTGCTTCCTACTCCAAATCCTGTTGGCTCTACCCCTACGCATCCTACCCAGCCCATACCTGGTCCAGGCTGTGGGTCTAGTCATAGTTATCTATACTTTGCTAGGGGTCTGCTCAAGGTCAGAGAAAAAGGGACAGATGCTTGAGGGCCTGGCCACTCTGAGGGAAAGGGCAGCACGAGGCTGAAGCATTTTTCACTGGGACAAGTGAGCCAGCTCCTTCTGCCCAGTAATGAAGAAAGTAGATGGACATAACACTGTTAGGGAGTGAGGACTCAGAGATAAGAAGAACTAGAGGGAAGTTGGGGTTTTTCTATTTGACCCTTTTCTCCTTTATTTCTTTTTCTTAAGTTTGGTGTCTAATCTCCCTCTGCAAGCTAATTGAACGATCTGCCTTTTGTTCTATCTCTATGGAGGGAAACTTAATGTGATCTAAGGAGATTTTTTCCAGCAAGAGACTGTTTCTGTAAGTTACCTATAAGGTCAAGCTGAGATGATTTCATAACTCTGCTGACCACTGAGAAGCAGTGGTAGCTGGAGTCTGCCCCTTGTTAAAAACCTCCTCGGTTTTCTTATTCCCCAAATAGGCCAAGACACACCCTGACTTCATGATAGAATTTGAAAACTGTATGGGATAGAAAGCTAAAACTCTTTTGGGAAAAATTTTTAAAAGCCCCCTTAACAGATAGCCCAGGGCATTTGAAAATCCCTGGGGAAGTTCTCCGTGTTACTTGCTGCCTCTATCTGTTAAGACTTTAGTGATAGAGTCTGACCCTCGTCAGAGAGTGAAGGATGATAGCAAAAGGCAGAAACGCTCATGAGAGGAGCTCCAGGAACATAGGGCCACCATGAGTGAAGTCCAGGAACACAGGACCATCATGAAAGTGTGGGCAGAAGGAGACCAGTCTTGGGCATGCCCTGTCATCAGCCACCTTCAGGGACCCAAGCTCTGTCCCCTTCTCTGAGCAGATAAGCCCTGGGCCCCTGGGGAGATGGAAACTGAGGGTGATGAGAGAGGAAGTTTTTAAGCATGATTGGTGTCTTGTTGACTTGTACTCTCAAGGGGGTCTTGGGTAACCACAGGGCTGAGGGTATTTGCAAGCGTTCACTTCACTTGGGGCTGTTTATAGGGAAGTGGTTTCTATAGTGAGAGGAGGTGAGATGTTGGTGTGACCCCAGGACCACATGTAGCTGGTTCCTTCACACTACAACTCTGTAGTCATAGTTTCCCCTGGCAGAGCAGAAACTTCTGTGTCATTCCACAGCTGTTGTAATAATAGAGATGTGACCCATGCAGTGACCTATGCCAGGAGTCCCGAGCAGCCCAGGCCAACCTAAAGCACACCACGGTGGACAGAGCTGCAAGGAGCCCAGGCTCCAGCATGGTGACAGTGCAGTCAAACTTGAGGACATCTGCTCGCTTGGAAGAGAATCTTCAAGGGCTCCCAATGGAGCAAAGGAGATAGGTGCTGATACACACGGAGAACCTTAGACTGTGCTTAGCCTTTGACCAAGAAAGTCTGTGTCTAGGAATCTATTTCCTGTATAAATAAATCAGAATATGGAAAAAGGTCTATGCCTAAGAACATTTGGTCCCCAGCAGATTTTCAGTGATTGAAAATTTAAATGATCTATATGGAGATGGCTAAGAAAATTATGGCATCCTCACTTAATGGGCTATTAGGCAACATTTCCAAAAAATGCAGTGACATGAAAAATCTTTATGTTATAATGATTACATTAAAACACTGAAGGTGCAAATTGGCTTGTTTTAATCAGGACCTACCCAGTGTCTGGGGATATGATAAAAAACTTTTTTTTTTTTTTGTGGATGCTGTTCCGAGGAAAGAAAGGGAATTGAAGCTGCAAGTATGAGGTGTCACCTCCCGTCTTACCCTGTAGTCTATCCAATATCAAGGACTCCTCTCTTTTCCTAATATGGGCAATCTCTACTGATGACTCATTGTTCTAGGAGTTCTCTCATCCCCCACCTCCTCCTGCCCCTGGTCTCCTGCTTCTATGAAGGAGAGTGGGCGGCTTGCTACAGGGCCAGTTCTACCCTCTTAGCATGTTCTAGACTGGGTATGGAACCCCATTTTCTGGTGGTGACCTTGACATCACGAAGAGTTTAATGTCACTTTAGCCTCAGATTTGGGCAAACGTCACTTATAGGACAACAGGAAATATATGAGTCAGCAGTATTTAAGAAATACTCATATTTCTTAAAAAATAAAATAGTTGGCCTGGGGTAGTGGCTCACACCTGTAATCCTAGCAGGCCGGGAGGCTGAGGCAGGTTGATTGCTGCACTCAGGAGTTTAAGACCAGCCTGAGAACAAGGGAGACCCCCCCCATCTCTATTAAAAATAGAAAAACTAGCCAGGCATCCTGGCAAATGCCTATAGTCCCAGCTACTTGGGAGGCTGAGGCAGGAGGATCGTTCAAGCCCAAGAGTTTGAGGTTGCTGTGAGCTCTGATGCCATGGCACTTACCCAGGGTGACA
This sequence comes from Galagoides demidoff, assembly GCA_963574575.1. Classification (NCBI taxonomy): domain Eukaryota; kingdom Metazoa; phylum Chordata; class Mammalia; order Primates; family Galagidae; genus Galagoides; species Galagoides demidoff. The sequence continues at coordinate 6,755 of CAUYQV010082525.1, forward strand.
GACTGAGACTCTAAAATAAAAAATAAATAAAATAAAATATTGAGGAAGGTGGAAGACTAGGTTTCTAATCTAGAGGGCAAACAAGAGTATATCTTCATCACATGCAAAGCATTAGTGCCTTTTATGTATCACGAAAAAAAAAAACACAACAGAAAAAAGACACATACATTATAGTGCAAACGTATTTCCTGACTAGCGTATATTCTACATCCTTCCTGAGACCAGAAACCCATCTCCTTTAGGAAACCACCTTTCTCCTCAATCTTCAGACTTAGAGTTTCTGTAAAAATTTATCCAACTCTTAGATCCAAGCCTTGATCAACTTGAGCAAATCAATGAAACCCATCCTTACAACCACAACAATTGCTTAGGAACTGGGTTCCAAATCAGTCAAATCTGAAAGACCCTGGTGATTCCCCACCTCCCACACCCTCCACTGGGGACCCAGACACAGTCTTTTCTGCAGGACATGAATAAGGATCCAGGTAACATGACCAGGTATTGGCAGCCACTCTGGGCCTCTCAGATGGAAAGGAGGTTCAGAAAGAGAAGCAAACAGGGCCTGTGGGATACCACAAGAGGGCTGCCTGCAGAAGGCTGGAGCCAGAGTCCCCTCGGCACCTTACGGTTGGGGAGCCACATGGTGCATTTATTCAAGCCTCTTTGAGTTAGGCTTGTTTGTTTTCCTCCATGAAACTATCAGCATCCCGACACACACAGAGATTGGCTGAACTGAAGAAGCAGGAGGTCATTTGGTGAGGATCTTTTTACCTGGAAGTGGTTTGTAAACTTGGTTGTGCCTCTGAGCTTAGGCAGGTGGCTAGCTTGAGCTCAGGAGTTCAAGATCAGCCTGAGTAACAGTGATGCTCCATCTCTACTAAAAGTAGAAAAAATGAGCCAGGCGTTGTAGCGGGCGCCTGTAGCCCCAGCTACTTGAGAGGCTGAGATAGGAGAATCTCTTGAGCCCAAAAGTTGGAGGTTGCTGTGAGCTAGACTGAGACAGTATTCTACCCTAGGTGAGAATGAAACTTCATTTAAAAAAAAAAAACAAGAAAAACTTGGGTGTGCATTAGAGTTATTCAGAGGCTCGGTACAGATTTCTGGGCCCTGCTGCCTATAAGAAGGGAGAGGAGCTTAGAATTGGCATCTCTAGCATGTTCCTAGGCAATGCTCACAGTGCTGTTAGTGCACTGCCCTTTGAGAACCACTATTACGAGGTGTTGCCAGATACTAAGGCTATCGTATTAGGGAATTTGATAGGAAAGATTCTGAATATTGCAATTCAGTAGCTACTTCTTGGTAAAGTCCTTAAGAAAGAACTTTAAAAGAGGCTCATCTGAAATCAGAAAAGGAAAAAATTTGACTTTGTTGAAAAAGGCCTTTCCAGCCTGCTGTTGTAGAACCCAATAATCTGGAGTCCCATGGGCCTGTAAATGCAGGATATTCTATTCTGAGATAAAGTGAGTGTGAGCAGAGATGGGGAGGGGAGAGACCAACATGGCCGTAACTCCCCTTTCTTACCCTTTCCTGTGTGGCTTTGGGCCCAAAGGCAAACATTTATCACCCTACATGTGACCCTGCATCTGCATAGGGCCCAGATTTAGGCAGGAGTCTCTCCCCAAGGCCTGGGAGGTAGGGATAACTACAGTGTGAGGACCATGGTAGGATGTGTGTGGTCCCAACCCCAGTAAAAATGCAAAATGTCTGACCAGGCAACCTCTCTTCTTGTTACCTAGCCCAGGGAATTGATTGGAAGCAAATAGGAAGAAGCCTACTCCCATTAGAAGGGTGTTACATTACTAAAGAAACCATAGGACTGGCCCCAAACAGGTTGATTAGCCCAACCCTGGGCTAATTTACACAGACAGGAAGTCAGCAGCCAGAGAGTAGATCGTCCCCAGTACACATCTCAGATATGCCCATGGAGGACATTCCCCCAAGGAGGAGAGTTAGCAACTGCCAGAGAGGCAGATCAAGGATCTCAGTCAAGTCTCAGACCCTGAAATGCCCTAGGAACTGGTCAGCAGTGTAATCCCCATTCTTTCTTTTTCCTAACAGAGTTCTGTGTTCAATTGGCTCTGTTCACACTTGCATTTAGGAAATATGAGGCATGGTTTAACTTCTTATTTAGCTTTCCTTTCTGGACTTTGAGGAACAGTTCAGTGCATGCAGGCAAATTTTGTATGGCCCAAGGTTCTATTTCTGAAAAAAGAAGAAATGATGCCACCTTCACTGCTTCTCTGGGGACAAAGGCTGCTCTTCCCTCTCTCCCGGTAGTACCTTCATACTTACAATGGGTGTGGGTAGTAATGTAGGGAGAATGGGGCCCCTCGTAATGGAAGGAGGTTGTCAAATGTTGCACAGGAAGGGTGTGTGTGTGTGTGTATGTGAGAGAGAGAGAGAGAGACAGAACCAGAGGCAGAGACAAAGAAAGATGACAGCCTTGGTCTAGAGGACTTGTTTATTCTTGACCCTCATGCTCTAAAAGCCAACCTGACATCAAAACTCTGCAAGCCAGGATGAGCTACATCCTCTCCGTGTCAACTCAGAGTCCCCACCAGACAGTGGTCCCAACAGATGGAATATCACCCGTCAAAGGATAGGGCAAGGCAAGACGAGACCAGAGAGATAAGCAATATAAGTTCACTGAAAAATAAATTACATTTTTTAAAGTGCAGAAAACAAAAAGGAAAAATGCCTATCCCTAGAAATACAAAACCTCATTTCCTCTAAGAAACTACAGTTAGCTATTGGTGTATCTTTCCAAATATCTACTTATGTAAATACATAAATAGCCTTTTAAAAGAAAAGCAAAATAATATTCTATACAGATAGCTTGAGGGCATATGTGTAGAATACACACGCAAATAGGAATGTAAATAGGGGCACCGTTAGCATGGAATGTTATAGACACTTTTCATAGACATAGATGTGTGTTATACGTTTTTACTGACTGCAAAATATTCTACTGATAGGCATCTTAATCTTTTTCTAATTTAATCCCTGACAGATGGCTGTCTCCACTTGTTTGCTTTTTAACAACCATGCTACAAAGAATATCCTGATGTCTACATATTCCTGTATCTTGGCAGTGTTTCTATAAAACAGAATCCTAGAAATGGGATCAGATCCAGTGGAATTTAGATCAAATAGCATGTGGATTTTTATATTGGTTAAACAGGGGTGTTCATGCTTTAAAGAGTTTGAGCACCACAGTTCTGTTCAATTTTGGACTCCCAAGTTAAGAGTATCTTAAAACAATGAAATGATCCTGGCTCATAAAAACTGATCCCTATTTGATTTTCACACAAGTCTTCTGAATTTCTCTTCCTTCTGCACAAAGGACCCTAGCTCTGTGTACATTTCTTGTACATATAACTGAAGCAGTCCACCTATTAAATAACTTACCTTTCAGAGTAAAACTATAAATAGAATCCAGCTCCACATAGAGGCTGGCTGTTGTCTTTTCCATCTCTGACATTGGCCGTTTATTTTGTGAGATGCGGAGTCTATAGAAATAATGTACAAAGTACTTGTTACCACATACAGATAACGCACCACATTTAGAAAAGAATGGTGAGTCCTACTGACTAACTCTGTGGCTCTCAGTCTCTATGGGGGTGGGGAAGCCCTGCTAAGCTTAGTAAAAACTTCCATCCCCGGGTCCAGACCTAAAGATTCTGATGTGAATGGTGGAAACAACTATTGCTTATGATTTGAGTGTAAGTGGATCATGTTTTGGGAAATAATTTGGTGGGTGGTTAAGAGTATAGTCTTTAGTTAAATAAAAATCTAGTTTGGGAACTCGACTGGACCATTTACTCTGCTGTTGATCTTGGCCGAGTGGCTTAACCTTTCTGAACCCTGGGTTACTTTTCTGTCAAATGGGGATATTTATAGTGCCTGAGCTGCACTATTGCATTGTAGGATTAAATGAACAATGCATAAAAAGCTGTCAGCCGGCTCGGCGCCTGTGGCTCAATCGGCTAAGGCACCAGCCACGTACACCTAAGGTGGCGGGTTCGAATCCCCAGCCTGGGCCCGCCAAACAACAATGATGGCTGCAACCAAAAAATGGCCAGGTGTTGTGGCGGGCGCCTGTGGTCCCAGCTACTTGGGAGGCAGAGGCAGGAGACTCGCCTGAGCCCAGGAGTTGGAGGTTGCTATGAGCTATGATGCCATGGCACTCTACCCAGGGGGATAGCTTGAGCCTCCGTCTCAAAAAAAAAAAAAAAAATGGCCAGGCGTTGTGGCGGGTGCCTGTGGTCCCAGCTACTTGGGAGGCAGAGGCAGGAGACTCGCTTGAGCCCAGGAGTTGGAGGTTGCTATGAGCTGTGATGCCATGGCACTCTACCCAGGGGGA
>CAUYQV010082528.1:0-37525 GCA_963574575.1 Galagoides demidoff
GGGAAAAGTTAAAATTAGAAAAAGCTGCTACATTTCCTGCCATTCAGTCACAGTTGGCCAGGATTTGTTTGCACAAGGATTCTTTGGTCACAGTCTATAGCTGGTTCCTGGTGGAGTGTGAGGTGAAGTCATGTTGGGGGCTTGGAGGTGAGCCGTCGCCCTGGTGATCTCTGTTGTGGGAGTCACTGCTGTGTTTCTTAGAGAATTAGACTGCAATGGAAAATGGTAGTGAGGAGAACATTTGTATTTTACTCATTAATGTTAGAGAGCAATTCTTTAAGGGGAAGCAAATATCGTGGAGACCATCTCTCGGAGGGTGGCCTTTGTGGGCCGGTGTGGCCGCTGGTCTCCTCCCACCGCTCTGTGAGGCTGCACTTCTTGGGAAGCCCCGTCTGAGCAACATAGCCAAGAAGGGGGCCAGGTTTAGCAGATAAAAGTACAGGATACCCAACAGTCTTCGGGACATAAACTAAAAAATTGCTTGTTGTATACCTGAAATTCAGATTTAATGGAATGTCCTGGCTCTTATCTGGAGACCCTGCCTACACTATGCTGTCCTCCCTCCTGGTCTTGGGTGCTCCTGAGCTCTCCAAGGTGAGGGGGCGTCACCCGCTGTTGGCTGGCTGTGGCCTGGGTTTGTTCATGTCCCCGTGGGCACGCCTCCTGGTGCTGGGGCTGGCTGGTGGTCATCATGGATGGCAGTGTGCCCATTTATGGATGGGGGATGGTGGGGCCGTGGAGGGTAGCAGTCTGTCCAGTGCAATGCAGCTGGTCTGAACTCTTGGTCTGTAGGAATCAGAGCTGGAGAGCTGGAGGGCACAGGAGAAACGGAGCCTTTGTCTGCCCTGGAGAGCAAAGGCAATTGTCAGATAACCCTCCACGGGAGGATGTGGCCTGGGACTGAGTGTCTGGGAAGGGGCTGTGGCTGAGACCTGGGAACAAGGGCTCAAAGGCCACTGGTGACCTGGGCTCCAGAGGAGAGGCAGGGAGGGGGTTAAGGAGGCTTTCCCCTATAGGAGGAAAAATAGGAGGGGTGGCATGTGTGCAGGAGAGTTTCAGGGTGGGTGGCTGACCTGGCCAGGGTAAGGGAGTTGCCAGTGGACACTGAGGAGGCTGGACTCAAGGGCATGGCCAAAATGAGGAGAACCCCAAATGGGGCAGGGGAAGCCGGGCTCCAAAAGGGGCGGGCAGTAAGGAGCAGGTGCTTGGTGTGCATAAGCTGGTCTACTGCTGGTAAAGGTGAGTAGGAGGAGAGGTAGTGGTACCGTACATTTGGTGGGGGGATATAACTGAGACCAGCTGGATCCCAAACCGGACTGCAGCTCACAGCTGCCCAGGAAGCTTTCTTTGTGTTGAGGCAGCAGGAACTGTTAAGCAGCATGTCACTGCACACTGGGGGCAGCCTCGAGGCTGGGACAGTGAGTGAGCAGCAAGGTGGCTTCCTGCCCCTCAGACGCATGGTCAGCTTGTTGCCTTGGGGCTGTCTAGAGCAGTGGTTCTCAACCTTCCTAATGCTGCAATGTATTTTCATTGTTACAAAGGGGTTGCAACCCACAGGTTGAGAACGCTGGTCTAGAGCAACCCCTTCCGGGTGCTTCTCATTCTTGTCTGCACTCTGGTGTTTGAGAACCTGAGTGAGTCTTTTTATCTGCATTTGCGCCTATACTTAGTGGACACTCTAAAAATCATTAATTCAACACATGTACTGAGCCTGCTATGCCCCAAGTGGTGCTAGGTGCTCAGACAGACAACATCCCTGTCTTTGGGGAGCATTTATTCTAGTGGGAGAGAAAAGAAATGATAGATAAAAGAACATCAAGAGTGGTGGATGAGCCCGGGTAGGGGAAGGAGGTAGAAGGTATGCTGTCTATAATGGAGTGTGTGGTCGCTGAGTAACCCCTCATCCACCCCCCCAGAAAAAGGTATTGGTAGCCTAATCTCCAGAACCTGTGAGTGGTACCTTATTTGGCAAATGGGACTTTGCAGATGAGATGTTGAGATCACCCTGGGTTACCTAGATGGGCCCTAAATGTAATCACAAGTGTCTTTGTTAGAGGGAGGCAGAGATGGCTGGAGGGACCGGATGTGAAGATGGGGGCGGGGCGGGGAGGCAGGGATGCTGGTGCCCACCAGAGCTAAAAAGGGCAAGGAGACAGATGCTCCCTCAGAGCCTCCAGAAGGAACCAGAAGGAACCAGCTCTGCCAATACTTGACAGATTTCAGACTGCTGGCCTCCAGAACTGTAAGGGAAAAATTGTGTTTTAAGCCACTAAATTTATGGTAATTTGCTATAGCAGCGATAAAAAAGCAGTGCACTAGTTCCCCCTCATCTTTGGGAGATGCGTTACAGACCTATGCAAACTGAATCTTCCTGTGTGTACATACCTGCCATAAAGTGGAATTATTTAAGGACAGTAAGAGATTGCCAACAGTAACTAATAACAAGGTAGAAAACTTATTTGTGTAACAACATACTGTAATAAAAGTTACGTGAGTATGATCTCTCTCTGTCTTTATTTCTGGGATTTTTGATTATTTTTGGATCACTGTTGATGTGAGAAGCAAAACCTCAGATAAGGGGGACCCCTGGCTGAAGGGGGGACACGAGGCGGTGACGTTGGAGCAGAGCCCTCTGACGTGTCTCAGGGTGGGCTTCTGGCTGATGCTGGCGTGTGGACTGGACCATGGATCCTGAGTCCCAGTCCAGGCCAAGCGATGGATCAGGAATCCTCGAGAACTGTGAGCCCTGGCTGCCACTCTCCCCTGCCCTCTCTCCCTGGAAGTGACCCACAATGAATTTATATATTTTCAATGTAAAAATTGCAGTTGAGGTATAAATAACCTTTGCTTTTCTCCAGATTTAGCTGAGTATAAATGTCTCATATTAGTGACATGAAATATTTGCTTGCCTTTCTAAATCAGGAATTTCTGATAATCTAGAACAGCCCACCAGCCCTGACCAGACTCACCAGCACTGTGTGTTTCTCACTCAGCCAGATGTTTGTGTCTTGGCCAGAAGGCCCAACAGTTCTGGGGCAGATCTATATTGACAACCCCCAAAAGCAGAGCCTGAGACCAGGACTTGGGTGCTCATATTTTCAGGGAGGTGACTGACAGATCCCACCACGTAAGAACGGGGAGCAGGGAGGGTAAGAGGAGGGAGGAGGATGAGCAGACCCAGGGTGAGCTGTCAAGTGGAGGGACTGTGACTGGCCACTGGGGCACCATGGTGCTGAGGACCCTCTAGAGGGCCCAGGGAACATGGCTTAGAATTGTCCCTCTGTTGATGGGCTGGCTAGGCCATTGAATCCCAGGACCACCCTAGCAGGTGTTTCTCCACAACCCGTCCTCTGTCATGCAGGCCCAGATGGGGCTCCCAGCAGGTGACACCCACCACCTGGAGAATATCTTGACAGTGAGAGAGCAGCTGATTGTGCAAGGGTCCGCTGCGTCGTGGCCTTCCATAAGGCCTCACTTTGTGCTGGTCATAGAAGGTGAATGTTCCGGCTCCATCTACAAGAGTTGGGACAGCCACTGCGGTCTGCCTTCATGAGCACAAACCGTCAGTGTGCGGGAAGGTGCTTAAAGACCATCAGGAAAAGTCAAAATCTGTGGAGAGTGGAGGGGAGCACAGATAACATGCCTGTCCCCCAGACCCCGCCAGCCCAGGGTGGCCCCTTCTCTGCCACACGAGCCACTCCCCTCCATCTGGTTCTCCACTCAGGTGGACGACTTGACATCTCGGCATCTTCCATTTTCTGTTCTGTCTTATATCCTGGTACCTGTTTTGTCTAACTTCCAGCTGGTAGAGTACAGGACTCAAGGTTCTTATTTATCTTAGCAGTCTCTCTGTACCATATAAGGAATGAGGATTTGTGAAATGACAGAGAGATGGGTTGACATTCTTTAACCTCTTGTCCCTTTGAGCTAAATAAGCAACCAGCCGTGAGACCTGAGGCTGTGCTTACAGTTGTGTTAACCTTTCATGCCTAGTTTATGGTTCCTGATGATGAAGGGAAGAATAATAAATAAACACCCAGAGCAGCCCCTGGGTGGAAAGCCTGATCCGGGAGGCTCTGATGGCTGTGCTGGAGGCGAAGGATGGTAGGCAGGACCTGCTCTGGGTCACCAGTAACTGCGTGGTCCAGGGTCTTCTCCCCAGGACCTGAACTGAGGCCAGGAGGTTGTGGGATCGCTAAGGAAAATGACTTCCCGTGTAGCCGTGCCCTTTGCTAGCCCTGCTTGTGGCACCCAGTCCTGTGACCACCAACTGAAACGTCTCCCATCGCGCAGCCACCACAACAGGCAGCTGGCCATCGGTCTGGCTTTTTCAAGTTTGCATTTAAAAATAAAAAAAAACTTTTATTGAAATAAGATGTCCCCTGAGATTGGGGGCTGCCTTGCGTTTCTGGATAACACTCCACATTGCTCTCAGCATGGAGGTTTCGAAGCTGAGGGTACATTCTGGGGAAATGTGTCCAAATACAGGATGGTCTTCTTCTATCTGTCCTCGAGTCTGTCTTGGGCTTCAGCAGACATGCCAGCGGTTCCCTGTCTGACTCAGTATCTGCCTGCTTTGAGGGCAGGGCTTGTTATCCGAAGGGGGTGGTCTGGGATGGGCCTTCAGATTTATGAGTGACAAGTCATGTGATGCTCTGATAAGGTGAGTGTTCCACCCGCTGCTCTGGGCCTTGCCTGTGCAGTAAGGGGGGACCCTCGCTGATCCTCCCGCAAAGCTGCACAGTCAAGAAGGTTTAGTCTGCGGTGAGTCGGGGTGGAGGGGAATTGGGACCAGTGTGAAAGGCTGTGATTTTCCCTCTTGCCTCTTCGCTATTGCTAAGGTGGGAGGTGCTGGGGTGAGGACTCGACCTGCAGGAAGGAGAATCCCAGAGGTCAGGTGACTGGGCTGCCCTGCCCGCCCATCTATCCCCGATCTCCTGTGATCCTCTGTCTGTGGCAGCTCTCCCCATGGTCAGGGAGGGGTGAGCAATGTTAAAAACTGCTCTGAGGATGGACTTAGCTGTGTGGGATTCTGGAAGATAGGAGCCAGCACTCAACGAAACACCCACGAGCTCAGGGACCGTGGCAGAGGCGTCCTCTTTCTGTTATTCACCAGAGAGGCCCGGTAATCCCCTACCCCACCCAGCACTGAGGAGGAAGGATAAAACTTGCTCAAGGTCATGAGTCCAAATTCAGATGAGTTCTGAGTCTTCAATACGGTGAGTTTTTCCAAGTACAGTGAAGCCCGGTAAGTTGATCCCCCAAGGGATTATAACAAGCTGGTCAGTGTATTGAGGTGGTCACTTGAAGGAGCTTCCATTCAGCACATGTGCGCGTCTGGCCTGTGAAAACAGGTCACCTTAAGGTGGTGGTCAGCAGAGTGAGGTGGCCAGCTGTGGGGGTTCTCCTGTGTTTTCAGCCTCAAGATTTGTTGAGAGGCATAATCTCTTTCAAGATGTAGTCACATACTTTCTTAATGTGCTTCAGGCAGGATTTTTAACTTCTTAAAAGACCAGGGAGCTTTTCTCACCTGCCGTGGAGGAAGGAGACGCAGCCCCGGACCCAGTCTGGTGTTTTACGCCTCCCTGGTGGGCGTCCTGTCTTCCTGCTCCTGTTTTCTCCTTGGGTTGCTTTCTTTGTGTCAGCCATTGTTCTGTTTTTTGAGGCTGCCGATGCTGGCTTTGCCCCAGCACACTGGGTCATAGTCCTGGCTTCTCAGGCTGAGTCTTTGAAACCATGTCACCCTCAGTCCTCTCATCTGCTAAATGGGCAGGATGATACCTGTCTTGGCTACCTCACTGGGTTGTTGTGAAAAATATCCAAGGAACCAAATGGAAAGTACATTATCAACTAGGATACATTATAGCAGTGGTTTCCAAAGCACAGCCCCATGCACCAGCAGCGCTGTCACCCAGGAACATTCCCAGATCTACCTTATATCTGCAGAATTGGAAACTCTGGAGGTTGGGTGCAGCAATCTGTGCTATAATACGTCTTCCAGGTGAGTCCAGAGATGCCAGTGATTGAGAACCACTGTCCCATTCAAAAAGTTTCACACATATTTTGTAAAGTCTGGGCCCTAAGTGTCTGATAGTTTGTTTCAAAGAAGAAAAAGACAGACTTGAGCAGCGCCTGTGGCTTGGTGGCTGGGGGGCCAACCAGTATACTGAGGGTAGCAGGTTCAAACCTGGCCCCAGCCAAACCTCAACAAAAAATAGCCGGGCATTGTGGCAGGCGCCTGTAGTCCCAACTACTTGCGAGGCTGAAGCAAGAGAACTGCCTAAGCCCAAGAGTTGGAGGTTGCTGTGAGTTGTGATGCCACGGCACTCTACCAAGGGCGATAAAATGAGTCTTTGTCTCTAAAAAAAGAGAGAGAGAGAGAAAAAAAAACAGAGCCTCAACACAGTCTCTAGGCTGGTAAAAAAAAATAACAGAAGAAAACACCATGTTAGGTAGATATACCCTCTGTGGTATAGAGAGCCCTCCAAAAACCACGGGTAGTTTAGTGAAGGTGGTAGAGCCAGTCTGAAAGTGAACCCACAACTTGACTTGTGCTGGTAGCCTAAGCTCCCTATTTGCTGGGATGTCTCCTACATAATCATGGAAAAAGCCTGGAGGTCAGAAGCAAAGCAGAGGACTCCTTCTTTGAAGAGGACGTCCTCTTCTTCAGGGCGGTACCTGTGGCTCAGTGAGTAGGGCGCTGGCCCCATATACCAAGGGTGGCAGGTTCAAACCCAGCCCCGGCCAAATTGCAACAAAAAATAGCCAGGCATTGTGGCAGGCGCCTGTGGTCCCAGCTACTCGGGAGGCTGAGGCCAGAGAATTGCCTAGGCCCAAGAGTTGGAAGTTGCTGTGAGCTGTGATGCACAGCACCCTACCAAGGGTGATAAAGTCAACTTTATCTGTCTCTTAAAAAAAAAAAGAGAGAGAGAGAGAAGTTCTTCTTCATTGCCTTGTAAGTGGTAATTGTTTAAATGTTGGATTTAAAACTTGTAGGCCAAAATTGTGAACTGGGGCAGACTCCGAAGGTCTGTGAGTAAATTGGTCAGCAAGTTGAAAGAGTTAGTCAAAGCCTAGAAGAATAATTTTTGAAAAATGGAAAATGCCATATGTGCATTTATCTGCAGTCTGACTGTCGGGTAAGGTCTTTTCTGGGTGTCGATGTGACAGGGTGTTTCTCTGTGGACCTCGGACGCAGCTACAGCCTTGTGCCTTTCCAATACAAGGACACCGGCAGTCTGCGTCCTGAGTTCTGGGGTTCCTGAGTTCTGGGGTTCCGCTGTGTTTTCATCACATGTTTAATGTTGTCTAGTTGCCAGCAGCTTTTTTTAAGTGATCACCTTTATGGAGTCTTTTTAGAAAATTCCACTTGAATTGTTTTGGAAGCTGCTTTTGTCTCTCTCACGGCGGGCATTTATTTGTGTGACCATTTATTTGTACCTATGAGGTTTTGTTACACGAATAGATTATGCGCTGGTCAAGTCGGGGCTACAGGGTATCTGCCTCTTAATGTCTCACCGCCCACCCCCCACGCTACCCCCACCCTCTTGCCCTGCTGAGTCTCTGTTGTGTGTTATTCTACCCTTAGAAATATTGAGCATTTTTCTGTGTGTACCCATCATTCAGTGTCCCTAGCCTTTTTCAATAAACATAATGATCTCTAATTCCTACCGAGTTTCTATGGAAAAACATGATTTCATCCTTTTTCATGCCCAAATAGTATTCCATGGTGTAAAAATACCACATGTTGTTTATTTGTCCACCCCGGACACTCAGGTTGCTTCCGGGACGTGCTGTGGGTCCTGCTGTGATGAGCGTCCAAGTGCATCAGCCTATCGCTTTCTCTTCCTTTGGGGGGATGCCCAGTAGTGGGATTGCTGGGTGAGAAATCACCATACCGTTTTCCATAGAGGTTGTACTGATTTATATTCCCACCAACAGTTATGAGAATTCTCTTGTCTCTGCATCCTCCCTGCCAACATCTGTCATTTTTTGCCGTTTTAGTAATAGCCATCCTGACAGAGGGAAGGTGATATCTCATGGTGGTTTTAATTTGTGTTTCTTGGGTGATTATAAATACTGATCATTTTTTCATATACCTGTTGACCATTTCTTTGTCTTTCTTTTGAAAAGTGCCTACTTGTGTCTGTGGCCCACTTTTTAATGGGACGATTTGTTTTTTGTTGTTGCCATGGTTTGAGTTCCTCGTGTATTCTGGACATCAGTCCCCAGTTGGATGGGTGGTTTGAAAAATACTTCCTCCCATTGTACAGGTTGTCTCTTCACTCTGATCATTTCTTTTGCTGTACAGAATCCTTTTAGTCTAATTAAGTCCTATTTGTCTATTTTTGGTGTTTGCTGTCTCTGCTTTTAAAGTCTTAGTCATAAATTTTCTGCCTAGGCTAACGTCCAGATGTCACTATTTATGTAATAATTAAATATGAAAAAGTGTCTTTAGCGAAGACCCCCAAATCCATTCAATGAGACAGAAACTCAGAGAGGAGAAGCAGGTAGCCATCCAGCCGCAGGTGTGGCAGGCCCTGTGTCTCACTGTCCCAGTCTTCATTGCAGAGGCAAATGGAGGCCTCCACCTCCTTGCCACCATGCTAGGGAGGAAGGATGTTCAGAGAAGGTGGCCGCTCAGTGTCCACTAGGTCACTGACTCTGTGCTCCACAGGTACCAGGTGAGCACTGCACCGTGAGTGGCATGAATGGATAAACACCCAAACGGAACCGTGGCAGGCGCTTGGCTGTCACCCGTCTTGACCCCCCCACCCCCGATTTTTGTGCTTCCTGTTCAGATTCTTTCTCTAATCCAGGAGAAAGAAGGTTATAGCATGTTCCTTATTGCTTTCTCTGTAACATTTGAAATTTCATATAATTGTTAGGAAGGTACGTTCTGCATTCTGGGTGAGAAAATCTGACGCACACATCAGGTGACATTTCAGATGCTCAGCTGCACTGCCCATGCTTGCCTCGTGACTGACCAGTCCAGCCTCTGTCCACAGTTTTCACAGTGCTGATTTCGAGAGCATTCTATAGAAAGGCCTTTCTCTGTCTACCAGAGTGTTATTTTTTCAGTTTTGTAAATTGTTTTTTTTCAGAGTAGAATAATCTTCCCCCATAAATAGTGAAAAACCTGGGGTCAAGCTCATGCCAGACCATGAAATGCCAGCACAGTCTTGGAGTCACTTGCATGAGAACTGATTGTGCTCCTCAGCCGCCAGAGGACATGGGCGTCACCGCGCTGCCGAGGAGCCAGCAGTGCCTCCCTTCTTTTGAGTTTGGAGCCAGCTCTAGAAAAACCTTGAGACTGATCTCGGGCCCAGTCCGTGTCCCTCTCTGACCAGTTCTCTTTCCTTTGCTGTTGCCATTTCTCGGCGTAGCTGCCCTCTTGGCAAACGCTGCTGGCGTCCAGCCTTGCACCCAGGTGACTGCCCACTTCCCCCGGCTGGAGCCATCGTCCTGCCTGGCTCTTTGCCTGCTGCATTACTAGGACTGGTAGAGAACAGGGGTTGGCAAACTTTTTTTCTGTGAAAAGCCATAGAGGAAGCATTTTCGGCCCTGTGGACCATCAGGTCTCTCTGTCGGAGCTGCTCTGTCGTGGTGGCTCTTGTGCACCTTGATGAAACGGGTGGGGCTGCACCGTGATGCTGTAGCTGTTTGTGCTGAGACTTAAATTTCATGTAATTTTCATCTCATTAAAAAAAGACTTCTTTTGATTCCCTGCTCCCAACTATTTAAAAACATAAAGACCTCCTTTGTTCATGGGTCGTTTGAAGACTAGTGGCTGAAGTTTGCCTCTGGTCTAGGACAGAAATTCACATTTTGGGCATCCCTAATCTGAAAGTCCCAAACACCAAAGGCTCCCAAACCCAAAACATTTTAAGCCACCTATACGTAGGAAATTCCATACCTGAAGTCAGGTGACAGGTCACAGTCAAAACATTCCTTCCTACACAAAATTACTGAAAATATGCTATGAAATTACTTTCAGACTGTATATGTAAAGCATAAATACGTATTGTGTTTAGACTTGTGTCCCAGCCCCATGATACCTCATTGTGTATATGCAAATATTCCAAAATCCTAAGCACTTGCAGGCCCAAGCCTTTTGGATAAATGACATTTAACCTGTATGTAGTTCTGCTCCTTCGGCACTTGTGTATGGGGGGGGCGGGGTAAGGGTGGGAGAGATTGGATCCCATCTGGCACCGGCAGGTGCAGGGCGCAGAGAGTTCTTTGGCCCGTGAACCCGTAGACGTCTACTCTGGTTTCTTAGCTGCCTAAGGAATAGGCTTAGGAGTTTCCAGTTTTCCCAAAGCCATCCTAACTATGTTTTGGACCTAACTATGGGGTCAGACTGTTGAGCCCGTACTGAGGTGGTTTGAACAAAGAACATCTTGCCTGTTCCATTGAGATCAGGAAGCCAGCACGTCTTGCCCCGGGTGGCTGCTTGGGCCTGTGGTGTGGACCAGCCCTGGGTGCTGTAGCTGGAGGTGAGTGAGGAGCTCACAGGGCGTTTCAGACTCCTCTGAGTGGGCAGGGCCAGGACGTTCATTCTTCATTTTGCAGAAACAGGATCTACGGTATGGTGAGGACCTAAGCTAGGATGCGCTAGTCTGATGGGCTGTCGTCAAAGAACCGTGAACTGCTGGGCTGCTTAAACAGTGGAAGTCTAGCATGTCACAGTTTGGGGGGCCGGAAGGCCAAGACTGCGGGTCTGCCAGCTCCTCGAGGCTGAGAGGGAGAAGCTGTTCTGGGCCTTTCTCCAGGCGTTCGGCTTGTAGAAGCAGCACCTCATCTCTATCTCTGCCGATATGTCCTCTCCTTGGGTGTGCCCCATCTCCAAAGTCCCCCCTTTCTATAGTCTCTTAATCGTACTGGATTGGGCCCACCCGATGACCTAATACGATTACCCCCTTAAAGACTCTATCTCAAAACAGGCTTAGGCTTGTTTTGGAATATTGGGGGTTAAGGTGTCAACATGTGAATTTGGGGGACACAGTTCAATCTATAACATGCAGAAAGTGGAGGGGACAGCTGAGTGTCCTCTTGGTGACTGTCGTGGAATAAGGATTTAGGATGGAGTTGTCATCTCTGTGTGAACGTGGTTTCCTGTCTGAACTTGGAGGGTGCAGACCCCGAGCTTCCCACCACTGGTCTGCCAGCCTTCCAGGCCTGCCCAGTAGGGGTAAACTCTGCAGTTTTGTCATCCTGCTGAGATTGTAAGCTGTCACCAAAACAGGTGCATGACAGGAACACCAATGCTGTTCTCTCTGGACTGTGGGAGAGGACGTTTGTGTCTTGACCTCCAGAAGATGACGGATTCTTCTTGGCATTAGGGTTTATGGAGATTTCCTACAAATTTTGGCTGATAACAACATTGATGTTTCTTGAAACAACCAACCAGAGAATTAAGCATTTTCTTTATGCTAACTTGGTGCACCCACACTCTATTGCATGGTTCTCTTTTGAGGGATATGAGGACCAGGCCCACGCTGGCGTGGCCATTCCTGTGGGAGAATAGTACTTGGCCAAAGGGTCAAGCCCCTCCCCTCTCTTCTCAGGAAAGCCAGACCTTATCTGGGGATCTTGGACTTTTGGAAGGGAGGGAGTCAGGGAGGTGGGAAGGGGCCAGCAGTCCTGTGGCCCCAATGCATCCATCCCTGGCCGCCCCACATGATGGTCACAGCCAGGTCTCTTCCCTCCCTACGCTCTGTGCCACTGGTTGGTGGTCCCGAGTTACACCTGTGTGTGTCCAAGGTCCAGCGCAGGGGTCTGTGACTCAGCCCGGCTCGGCAGCACTGGGCTTCTCCCCCGTGAGGGCGTGAGGTGTGAGTTACATGGTCTCCCTGTCCAGGGACCCTGCAGGGATTTATGTGGTGAGGATGAAGAGTAAGTCAGCATCATGACCCTGGGGCCATAAGTAAGGGCCGTCCACCCAAAGAACCTGCCAGACTGAGTGGCCTACAGGGCTCTTACTCAAAGGGGGGTGGGGAAGGAATAATAAGGGTATTATAAATGCCACAGTCTCTCTCTTCCTGGCACCTTTTTGGAGTTGAGACAAGGTATTCAGCAAACACTTACTTTGTGCCTAGGGCTGGGATTGGGCAGCCTGGGGAGGCATGAGCAGTGACAGGCTGCCAGCCACCTGTGCTCTCTCTCTAAGCATCCCTCAGCTGCTCTCTGGGAGCTCCGTGGCTTGGTCAGTGCCCACGACGGGCACCCTCTGGCTCCTGGGGACAGACATTTTTGCCATGTGGGCTCTAGGCCTGGACCAGGCCTTGATGCAGGCTGTGGCCTAAGCCCTGCTGCCCACTGCCAGGGAGGGCTGGGCAGTGCCTGTGGGGAGGCAGCTGGATCCTTTCTGGGAGTGCTTGATGGAGCAGGGACGTGGCACCTACTGTTACACCCTGGAGCTTGTCTTGAGAAATGGCCTAGGCGGAGGGGGCGGGGGGAAGGGCATTTTCTCAGCTCCCTCTAGAGCTGATACTAGGACCACATGGGGGAAAGAACAGTCCTGTGGGGTGAGCATCTCTCTTCACTGGACGTGCTGGCCGCCCCCAGTTTCCTCTCTGACCCAGTAGTAACTGCGGCCACTTGAGACAGGACCCTGTGGAGGCTGTCGTCCTTTGCCCGTGCTCTGCGAAGAGCCCGTGTGTGGCCCAGTGCTGAGGAAGGGGCCAGCAGTGTTTCCACCAGCTCAGAATTTTATTTCCAGCTACCCAGACTTAGGCTAGGGTGGTAAAAAGGGTGGTAAAAGAAACAAGGGAGCCCAAGGAGAATAAAAATCAAAAAGAGTCCACACTCACTGTGGAAGAAAATGAAAAAGTTAGAAAGTGTGAGAAAGCTAATCCCATGCCCATGAGCCTGCTCCTCGGGGCCGCCCTCCTTCCCAGGTCCACTCCTGCAGGCCTTTCCCAGGGCCTGTATTTCCTTTCCTCACAGCGAGGTCCTTGCTGCTCCGTGTGGACGCCGTCCTTGGAGAGCCGCAGGCACCTGCAGGATTCTGTGGCAGCGCCTCTTCCTCCCGGTGACGGCCATAGAGCGTCCATCTCAGTAGCTGGCGGGCGCAGGTGGCATCTTGCTTTCTGTGCCATGCCCATCCTCTCTCCACCTCTCACTTTCGTCTTTTCCCAGGTAAACACAACCTGTCCTGTTTTGTGGATATGTTTTGTCACCTCGAGGTGGCCTTTTCCGGGGTGTTTGTTAATGTCAGTGGAGCTTTCCCTCCTGCCCTTGATCTCGCCCGTCGCTCATACCTGTAGCAGGTCCCTCTCGTTCCCCACGGCGCTTTCCTTCCCTGCCTCTCTGCCCCGGCGCCCCTTCACGGGGCTGGAGTTGGTCTGACCCTTGGATGAGAGTTGAAGCCATAAAGGGGAAACTGTCCTGAAAACCAGGCAGGCAGCTGTCGCTGTGTCACAGGGAGCGATCCTGGTCTTCGGGCGGCTCTGATGTTCCTTTTAACTGCATGGTCAGTGTTCACATGAGTGCAGGTCTCCTCTCGGCTCTGTCCAGTGGAGGCTAAGTGGCCTTATTCAGGGAAGACGTCCAGGAGGAGCTCCTCCCCACCCTCTAGCACAACTGGACAAAGTGCAGGATCCCTCCCAGGCCCGGCGTGCTTCTGACACTCCTATGTAGAAAGTCGGCCCGATGCAGTGACACCTTCTGTCATGCCTGACCCTTGTCCATGCTGGTCATTTCTGCTATCACAGACTGGGGCCCTGTAGTGGTGTCCTCACCACAGGACAGGAGGCAGAGACTCCCTACCCGCTTCAGTGAGTCCATGGCCCGTCTTTGGGGTCCAGCCGATGACATCGTTCTCTTGCACTGACACACCCAGTTTTTGCAAGAGGTGACAGTGGGTAAGGGAAGGCTCAGGTTTGGGGGGTGCAACAAGCTGTTGTTGAGGTTTCTTAGGGAGCTTGGCAGGAGCAGGCAGGAGGGTTGGGCAGGGCAGGGCTACCGCTTTACACAGCTCATCACCGTCCCCACAGGCGTGCTGGCCTGGGCTGGCCCTTCAGAGTGGTCACAGCCTTTGTCATGGGGGCAGCTGGCCCAGGAAGTGGGCGGAGGCAACTTCAGGAAAAGGTGCTTCTGGGCTGCGTGGCGGCATCTCTTGCCAGCACTCACCTGCCGTGGAATTCTGCTCTGAGGGTAATGTCCTGGGGGGGAAGCACGGATCTGAACGTTCGCTGAGCGAGACTCTGACCCTTACTCATGTTTCCTGCTTGCCCTGGCACCCCTTCCTTTCCAGGTGGAAGGCTGGGTCCTGGGCTCTCCCTCTGGCATGGGGAGCCAGGTGGTGCCAGGTGGGCGCAGGTGTGCTGTTTGAATGGGTTTCCATGCCTGGCTTGCTTTGTAGCAGCCCCTGTGTTACGAGCGGTGTGCAGGCCCCAGACCCATGTAGAGCAGGTACAGGGGACCAAGTAGCTTCCAGGAGCTTCCAGTGACACTTCATGACCTTTACAGGCACTGCAGACGCCTCCCTCAAGGCTCTCCGTGCACATCCTCGTCAGCCCACACGTCACTGGCTCAAGGTCAGCTGCCATCAGCCTGATGGCTCAGGAGCCTGGCACTGGTCTGTTCCCAGAGCAGTCCCTTGTCCCTATTTGTTTTCAGTGAATTCCTTTTCTGTTGTCACCAATGGAAAGTTCTGACTCTGCTGAGAAACCAGACTGGCAGCTTGTCCTCTCTCTCCTGACGGCTGTGGGACAGAACCCGGGTTGGCTGTCCCTGCGTGCGGGCACAAAGGAGCCACTGTTCTCCTGAGGGAAGAGGTGGCCAGTGTCGAGGCAGGGCTCAGACAGTCCGCCCGGTCTTGTGGCGGCAGGTCACCTCCGTGGGGGGCTTCAGGAGCACGCGGTCCCTGGAATTCGATGGCAGAAAAGGAGGTGCTGGCTGGTGTTTAGGAGGGAGACCTGGATTAAGTGGCATTCTGGTAAATGCTCTGGGATGTTGGCTTGGCTGGCATCAGGAGGAATGTTATCCCAGTGGGCTGGGATTGTCCCCTCAGCTGGTGCAGCCTCCATGTGTTTAAAAACAGCAGAGGTGTCTTCCCCCACCAAGTGGGAGGATGGGCTGTAGTCAGGCGGGGTCCAGGAGAGGCAATGAGAAGCCATAGCAGACCAGGCTTCCTTTCAGGGTTGGGTTTGAATCTAAAAAAATCAAATCAAGCAGACAGCTGCTTGAATTATTTCAGGTTTTATTTGAGTCTTTGCGCTGAGGGTAGCTGATTGGATTTTGTTTTTCTTTTGAGACAGAGCCTCAAGCTGTCGTCCTGGGTAGAGTGCTGTGCAATCACAGCTCACAGCAACCTCTAATTCCTGGGGTCAAGCGATTCTCCTGTCTCTGCCTCCCAAGTAGCTGGGACCACAGGCACCCTCCACAATGCCTGGCTATTTTTTGGTTGCAGCCATCGTTGTCTGGTGGGCCGGGCTGGAATCTAACCCACCAGCTCAGGTGTATGCGGCTGGCTCCTTAGCCGTTTGAGCCACAGGCACTGAGCCCGATTTTGTTTTTCTTGTCCCCACATTCTTCCTGTCTGGAGTCTCTGTTTTCTGGAATCTGCATGTGCTTTGGGATGGAGAAAAGGGCTGGGTACATGCAGGCTGAGACTCAGGGCTCACACGTGGTACGGTGAGGATTGGTGAGGATTCAGGAGCTGCCTGGTCCCAGGGTCAGGGTGCCGCCCACTGAGGCCTCAGAGCCTTGACTGCTTCTGGCAGGAGGCCCCTGGCTGGCCTTCTTTGCCTTATAAGTGCAGCCCCTGGCCCTGGAGGCTCCTTGTGTTTATGTTCATTGAAACCTCCTGAAAGGCATCCACATTCCTCACATTCTTTTTGGCCCCACAGAAAGCCTGGGTTTCTGAGATCAGATGGCAAGCCCTGTGGCTTGGTTTTCTCTAAATAAACCTGGTGGGTACCAGCCAGCTATGCAGCTTGACTCAGTGTGGGCCTGTCATGGTCGCACCTCACTGGGCTTTGGGCTTGGGGCACAGCTAGGCCAGAGCAGACCCAGTACTGGGCACGGCAGGAGGAAGTTAGGCAGGAGGAAGTTACCGGAGGGGGGAGTCCCTGGCTTCAGCAGTTCCCTGGCTGGCACATATGGGGTTTGCTTTTTCAAGCACTGTGCCAGGTTACTGGGGCACAAGACGACGGTGCAGGAAGGCACAGGAGGGTGGGACGGGCTCTGCCTTCCAAGATGAGCCCCAGTGGGGCCTGCCGTCTGCAGGGAGGGAGCCTTCCAGGTGAGGGAGGGTCACCCAGACTCGCCTTGGAGAGGGCAAGGGGACGCAGCTGTGGGGGACATGGGGTGGACGTGACCATCACAGCACTTACAGAGGTTGTCCACTGGCTGCGACATGTCAGTTCTTATTTTAGCTTTTTATCTGGAAACATAAATGCAGTGTTTTCTTGGTGCTTCTCGACACCTCCAGTCTGACTTCCTCAGGGTCCCATGAGGCTGAGCATCCCAGGATTTTAGCTTCTGGGCCCAGAGCCATGCGGGTGTCTTGTTCTATGATCTGCGTGCAGGTCCCACAACTCGGGCTTGAGATTTTGGTAAACCTACTCCTGGCACCACTGTTACCAGCGTCAGAAATGGTTTATTCCAATGCTGATTGTTATCGCTGTCCAGGGTTATGGAGGGAACTGGAAGGATCCTGGCCCCAGTTCCCTTTGGGTCAAGTGTGAGTGACCTTCATCCCAGAGGCAGATGACAGAACCTGGACTGTAGCTCTTCAGACAGTGTCAGCCAAGGTAGGGAGACGAGGCCTGGGAGGGCTGCCCTGGCTGGTGTCACCCTCGCCAGTGTCCCATGGTTCTGCCCTCTGTGGAAGGTGAGCTCCAGCCCACAGTGATGTGGTGACCACCTACTATGTGTCATATCTGCTCACGCCAGGGAACACTGTACTCCCTGCCCAGTACAGACAAGAACGTAAGACTCAGCGGGCACCTCCTTCTGGGTCAAGTGCAGCAGGTTGTTGCTATTAAGAAGTAGCAAAGCCCAGGCCTGGCGACTTTTTTGTTCCCATAATGTAGCCAGTGTCTGGAATGGTGAATAAGCTCCGCAGGCAAGTGCCGTGTCCCCTGTGCCAGCCAGCCAGCAGGAATCACCTGTGAACCGCAAATACGAGCCACAGAGGAATACAAAGAAGCAGGCAAAATATTTTTTTTTCTTAGCACTGCAAATTTACATGAAAAGTCCAGGATGCAACTGAGAAATGAGTTGGATGCTTGGAGGGTGCCCTCCCACTGCGGTCACTGCCTCTGCCGGATGCCTGGGGGGGAAGTCACCAGGGGTCACTTTTCAGATTGGGGGTCCCCAGACTTTTCTATTTTGGGTGTGGGTTTGGTTGGGTTTTGTTTGTTTTGGTTTTGAGGTGAAATATATGTAACTTCCAGCTAACCATTTAAAAGTGCTCAGGGCCACGGCATTGGGTGTTCTTGGGGTTAGGTAACAACCTCCCTGTCTAGTTTCCAAGCAGTTTCCTGCCCTTCCTGGAGTCCTCACTAAGTCATCTCTCCTGTTGCCCCGCCCCGATCTGTGGGCAACCACTAATTGCTTTACTGGTTTACATTGGGTCAAGTCCTGAGGCCTCACATCTGAGGCAGAGAGCTTAGATCTCAGATGTCCTTGGACAGAGCACCTAAGGCCAGTGTGTCCTTAGCAGCACTGCACCCAGGCCTGCCTGTCTGCTTAGTGTAATCTGCAGGTGCGGCTGCTGCATCCGCCCCGGCCTGCAGGGCCCTTCCTGGGGTGAGGCTGACCTCCCAGCTCTCAGCAGATGGTCGGGTAAGGACGCTATGCTCACATCTCTCAGAACGTCTGCATTCAGATATCTGCAAAGTCAATGCTGCCTCCGTAAAGCCAGCACACAGGTGGGTCTGGGAGGTCATCAGCTGTGAGGGGAGCCTGCGAGTCTGGGCAGAGGAGGCTGAAATCAGAGCCTCACTCCCAGCAACGCATCAGACTGAAAATGACATCTGCCTTCTATTTTTTTTTTTTTTAAGACAGAGTCTCACTATGTCGCCCTTGGTAGAGTGCCATGGCAGCACAGCTTACAGCAACCTTAAACTCTTGGGCTTAAGCTATTCTCTTGCCTCAGCCTCCCGAGTAGCTGGGACTACAGGTGTTTTGTTGTTATTGCAGTTGTCATTATTGTTTAGCAGGTCCTGGCCAGGTTTGAACCCTTGTCTCAGTATATGTGGCTGGCACCCTACCCACTGAGCTACAGGTGCTGAGCCAACATCTGCCTTCTAAAAAGGCTTGGCCTCTGAGCCCCATAACTAGCCCGCCTTTCACTCTTCTTCAGGCAGGGGAGTCAAAGGACATAGGAGGGATTTTTAACATACTTGAAGGATAAAAGGTGTCAGTGGAAGAAAGAGTCTCCCATTGTTATTTCAAGAAACTTCTAATCCCTTGCTGAAACCTGCTTGACTTTGAAGACCCTTCCAGTGTAATCAGAAAAGCCCCCAGTTTGTTAGTTGATTATTCAGTGTTGACTGAGCAGACTGCAGTTTAGGGGGGACACGAAGATGTGGTTCATTCTCCAGTCCGGCAGTTCTCAATCTGTGGGTTGTGAGCCACGGGAACTGTATTAAAGGGCCGCAGCATTAGGAAGGTTGAGAACCACTGCTCCAGTCAGAAAAACACCTGCCCAAAGACCTTGTGACTTTAAACTTCTTTCCTGAGTATAGACAAATTTCAGTTATGGACATAACAGGATGATGTTGGGTAAATTAATTTCCCTGGAGCTCAGTTTTCTCATCATTAAAAAGGAACCAGATATGCCCTTAGGAGAAAGGGCAGGACTGTTGGAAAGGCCCAGAGAAGGAGCTCAGTGGGTCCTCTCAGACTCCGAGATGAAGCTGCTCTAGGAACTGCGTGCCCCCCTCACCTGTGCACCTGCCCCTGGCCTCTGCTGCTCACCAACCAGCGCACACCTGGCCCAGGAACAGCCACCAGCTGGTGCACGGCAGCCCTTGGTAGGACCTGCCCCAGGGCTACTTGTGAGTTTCTGGTTCCCAGTTCTCAGAAGCAGCTGGGGAGGGCTGCCTACTCACTTTTCTGAGCCAATCCTCAAGCGCCAGGTTAGCTATGGCTTGGTCACCTGTACCTGGCCTGATTGTTGACCCATGGGTGGGGATCAGGCCCACAGGGGCATCCAGACTGGGGCTTGTGCCTGGGCCGGGCAACCATTGGACCCCCCTCTCCCCATGGAGGAGGTGGCGTGCAGTCATTTTAGAGCTTCCTCTCCCCAACCCGTCACTTCCAGCAAGTCCTTCAGCTGCCCTGACCCCCACCTGAGGGTCAGCGTGTGGCTCCTTTGTGAGCATGTCATCATTGTGACCAGGGGGTCCTTCTGCTGCTGCCATTCAGTGCTGCTGTTTCTCACGCTGGGTGCCCTTCTGGTCTGAGGCTGTCCTCTGGCCTCAGGGATCACAAGGGTCAGAGGAGATGTCAGCCTCATCCACTGACCCAAGTCAATAACTTGGGGCCCCTCTTTTCCAGGAGGTAAGCAGAAGGCTTGGCGGGAAGGGGAAGATCTGGGTCTTGGGGATGAGTCTGATGTCCTTTTGTCTCTGAACTGCTGACACTTAGGACACCAAGCTACGATGGTCATGTCCCCATGGGGTAGAGGTGGGTCCTGGAGTCCCATGTGTGGTATGCCTGGGACCCCCTTTCCACTCTGCTCTGGGGACTTGAAAGGCCGCAGAGCCCAGCTGTGCATCTAGGCCAGGGAGGAAGCAGAGACGTAAGGCTGGGAGCCTTGTCTGTCCTGTGCCTACCGCTGTCTGCTGCCCCAGACCAGGGTCCGCCCCCTCTGCTGCCTGCCCCAGACCGGGGTCCGCTCCCTCTGCTGCCCGCCCCAGACCGGGGTCCGCCCCCTCTGCTGCCTGCCTCACACAGGTTCTGCCTTGCCCTGTGCTGGTGCCGTGTCCCGTCTCCCGGCTGGCTGAGGCAGGGTTCCTTGTTCTGACACTTGCCTTCCCCACATGCTTGGGCAGCCCTGGGCTTTGCTCCTCATGTGTACAACCCGATTCTCTGCCTTCTTTCTTTGTCATCACCCATGAAGCTGTTTACACTTGGCTTATTTTCTGTGTGAGCTGGATGGTAGAGCCTCCTGTCTGCCTTTAGTTTTTGATGAAATTAATTATAAACGGTGTTGACAGAGGCTGCAGGTTGACCCGGGATGGCCCCTCTGCTTGAGCCCTATGAGCTCTGGTCTGGCCTTGGGTCTGAGACAGTCATTAGCAAAGTCAAGTGTGTGGGGTCTCCTATTATTTCCTTTGAGAAATTATATGCAGAACTCTACAGGTAGAGGTGGCTTTCTAAAGAGAGAGAGCCCGGAGCCTTTACCAGATGGCTCAGAGGTTTTGCACCCTCAAAAATGTTCACAACCTCTGACTTGGAGAAAGGCCTGAGATAAGTTTATCTAACTTGGAGATAAGATAGGCTGAGGGGTGGGATCTAGTGGGGTGTCTCAGGGTGCTCAGCTGAAACCCACATGACACTTGACAGAAACCAGTGCAAAACTCGTCTTCCTTTATGTATTTTTATTTATTTTTTCTTTTCATTAAGTCCAGGTGTTTTCTCAGTTACAGAGTAGGGAAGTTCTGGTTTATGAAAATTATTTTTAGATTTTTGTCGAAGTTGGTCTTTACTCTGTACAACACCCGCAAGTTTAAAGTGTTCTTTAGATGGTTAAAAACCAGGGCCAGGCTAAGGCGCAATGTCCAGGTAGTCTCTGGACAGGTGACTGGAAGGAGTCGTCCTCATGAGTTGTTTTGGCTGCTCAGCGTTCAGACCTTAGTAGGCTGCCTCCGCAGA
Source organism: Galagoides demidoff (assembly GCA_963574575.1). Taxonomy (NCBI): domain Eukaryota; kingdom Metazoa; phylum Chordata; class Mammalia; order Primates; family Galagidae; genus Galagoides; species Galagoides demidoff. Next base: position 20,839 of record CAUYQV010082528.1, read on the forward strand.
GGGATCAGGAATCAGCTCTCAAAGAAGGTGGGCTTTGAAATCATGCGGTTCTGGGGCCATACTCAGATTTGGCAAAAAAGAAGCTTGAGAGAGAAAATGGGGACTATGTGGTGTGTGGCGAGCTGTTCTGTAGGTTTGTTTTATATTTAGGTTCTGTGCAATGGTTTGCAGTTTGCAAAGCTCCCTTAGGCTGTTACCTTGCATCATGTTCTCAAGGACGGGGGTCAGCCGGTGTTCATCAGTAAGCCGATGAGGACGCTGGGCCCCAGAGAGGCTGAACAATGATTAAACCAAGGCCAGACACTTGGCAGGTACTGGCCCGCACAGAACCTTCCTGGTTCTGGCACTATCGTGCTGGGTCCCCAGTGCAGATGTTCTGGGCTCAGATGATAGAGAGCCAAGCAAGGTTCCAGAACTGCCTGGCAGAGGGCAGTGGCAGAGACAAGGAGGGCCTGGGTAAAGCTCTGGCAGGAATGCTGATCACCAGGTTCCCCTCTGGTCCATCTTTGATATCTTGATTTTAGAAGGACTGGATGTAACTTGAACCTGGCCTCCATCTATCTGTCAGGGGCATAAACATTTTCCAGGAGGCAGGTCAGCGCATAAGTCACCGTGAAATAGTTCGCCCAACTTGGGACGCACGGTTCCTGTAGAAATCCTTCAAGGCCCCAGATTGTGGTAGCCACGGTTGCCCTGGTCAGGATGCAGCTGGGCAGCGGGGCCAGCCAGGATGTCGTCCAGGAGGCAAAGCCCAAGGGCTGGGACCAGCATGGCCCAGGAGAACTCTCCGGGTCTGGGCCTCAAATGCTGGGTTCCAGGGTGAACTTAGATCCCACAGACCCAGGCCACAGGGACCAGGGTACTCACTGATTTATTAATTTGACAAGAAGAGGATGCCGGGGCTTACAGATGGTGTCTCCTCACTACAGATGGGTGGGGCTTGAGCAAAAAGAGGGTATTTGCAGGCTGGAACACCTGTCTGTGTTCTGCTGAGGAGAAGCCCCCCTTTCTTCCCATTTCACCTGTGCGGTGCTGATGAGACACAGCCCAGACTCTGGAGCTAAACTGTCTGGTCTGGGGTTGAATCCTGGTGACTGGCAGCAGCTGCCTGAGCGCTGTTGTGCCATCTTTTGCTTGTCTGTGAAACGGGAACATGAAGCCACAGCGACCGGCTTGTAGAGCTTCCCAGGCACTTTCCCATGCGCTGCGTGAGGAAGCTGACCCCCAGCTGACGGTGATCACGGAGCTGGAGGCGGGAGCTGTGGATGGTCTGCAAGGAGGTAGCCCTGGAGTTGATTTTAGGGGCCTCAGTGCAATTTCAGTTAGGTTTTTAGAGTCCTAAAACCCACCCAAAATGGCTCCAGTCACTGTCCCTGTGCAGGTGCATTGCCCCCTCCCCCTGAGCACAGGGCTCTGAGGCCCCCGGTCAGTGCCTCCTGCCTCCCAGGTATTACACAGGTGGAGTTAGGGCCCCGAGGCCCCCGGTCAATGCCTCCTACCTCCCAGGTATTACACGGGTGGAGGTAGGGTCCCCAGGCCCCCGGTCAGTGCCTCCTGCCTCCCAGGTATTACACAGGTGGAGTTAGGGCTCTGAGGCCCCCGGTCAGTGCCTACACGGGTGGAGTTTGCCCCACCTCAATGTTAACAGCTTGTTTTCCCGTTGCCTGGCCAGCCCCCTCCACCTTCAGTCATCTGTTCCTCATGGTGACAGTCGTGCACTCTCAGTGCACACATTTTCTTTACGAGGTGTCTTTTCAGTGTTCTCAGTGCATGTGGACAATATTTTAGCCCCAAATGTTTCTCATGGGCACGTTCTTAAGTTAGGCCTGTCACTGCCCGAGCAGCCTCGGTGGCACTGTCCTCTTTGGGGCCAATTTGCTCCTTTGCAAGGTTTCATTATTTTATAAAAAAATTACATTGAGGTGAAGGTCACATAACCATGGGTAATAATTAGCCAATTCAAAACGTCACATTCAGTGATATTTAGTGTATTCACGACAATGAGCAGCCACCACCTCTACTTCTGAAATGCTTTATGAGCCTAAACAGAAACCCATTAGCAGCCGCTCCACTCCCCCTTCCCGGCTTCCGATGGCCACTGATCTGCTTCTGTCTCTGGATTCCTTGTCTTGCCTTTCTTACAGATGGGATCATTCTCTGTGTGGCCTTTTGTGACTGACTTCCTGCCCTTAACATAACTCTTAAGGTCTATTCCGTGTGGCGGCGTGTAACAGCGTGTCCTGCCCTCTGTGGCTGTGCAGGGAGGTCTGTTCGTGTGGCAGCATGTAACAGCGTGTCATGCCCTCTGTGGCCATGCAGTGAGGTCCACCCGTGTGGCGGTGTGTAACAGCGTGTCGTGCCCTCTGTGGCCGTGCAGAGAGGTCCGTCCATGTGGCAGCGTGTAACAGCGTGTCGTGCCCTCTGTGGCCATACTGGCCTGCTTGGCGGGCCTTCGCTCCTGCAGTTGGAGGGCCAGCCTGGCTTCCTGGCCTTGGGAAGCACTGCAGGGGGGCTTGGTTCCTGTGTGGGTGGGCGGCCTCGCCCCTGGAGCTGTCCAGTCCCAGCCCTGTGGCTTCAGCCACTAGTCCTGGCTGAGTGTAGGGACCTGGGAATGGGCCTGATGTGTCCTCAGCGCTCACGGTGATCAGGTGGAGAGGGGACAGCAGGCGGGATGGGGAGGAGCCTGGTCTTCTTGTCCCTCCCCACTTGCTCTGTCCAGCAGGGCTGGGTCATTTTCTCTCTGTCTCTTCTCTTAACTTTGGGCTGGAAGTGGTGTCTTAAGCAGACCTCAGAAGGGCTGCTGCTGCTGGGCAGAGTCATGCCAGATTTTGTGGGTCTGGTAAGGAGCAGATGGATCAGAAGTCTGTGGGGTAGATTTTAAGGGAAACAGAACATATTGGTTTTTATTTCTCATGGATTTTTAGCTGTGATACAAATACATTCTAGGAAGGAGGCCAGCAGCTGAAGGCCGGCAGGATCACAGGACGCGCAGAGCTGCAGCCTGTGGACAGGGTGCGCCGCTCTGCTTTGCCTCTTAGTTTCTGTGGGGCCAGTGGGTGGTGCAGTGACCACAGCAGCATGGCTGGGGTGGTGCTGTGGCCAGTACTCCTCAGATGGGGGCTGTCCACATCCACATCTTTACTAACCACACCTGCCTCGGAGACTTAAATTAGCGGGGAAGGCATTTGGTGCAGGGCCTGGCCACAGTGAAATAAGTGGAGGGGCTGATGGGAGGCCACTGGGGGTGGGAGTCCAGAAGCTGATCAGATGGAGAGATGGCCGGTGGAGGCTGGGTGCTGCCCCTTCCTTCAGGACGCAGGAGAGATCAAATGGCCCAGCCCTGGGAGTTCCCTCTCCTCCTTTCAGCAAGCCTCTCCCCGGGGCTGGATTGCTCCCAGCCCCCCAGTAGTGTCGGGGGACATCTGTGGTTGTCACGACTTGGGGGCAAGGGAGGGTCCAGCGGGCATCTGGTGGGTAGAGGGGATGCTGCTGAACATCCCGGGACATGCAGCAGGACAGCCCACGGCGAAGGCGGACTCTGAAGAGCCGATTAACTGGTTTGGGCGAGGGAGGAGTTTAGGATGAACTTTCTAGGATGGGGAAGAGGAGGCCGGGCAGGCGCTTGAGGGGCTGTGGCCATCGGAGCAGGTGTGGGAGTGTTGTGCTGAGGGGATGGGACAGAGACTCAGGCTTCACAGAGTATCACTGACAGAGATTAGGTGGCTTTTACCCATTCCTGGGGAGTGAATGTGACTTAGGCCCCCAAGAATGCCCAGTGAGGGGCCCAGCATAGCGGGCAGAGGAGGGCATCTGGGAAGGTGAGGAGGACCTGTGAACTGTGCCCTCAGGAGGAAGGGGACAGCCACATAGGTGTGGCTTTTGTCCGGTGACCTCACTGCAGGCCAGCCAGCACGAAGCCCTGGGCTGGGGCGGCCCTTCTGTGGGAAGGAGGCTGCAGCACTGTCTGGATGGGGTGGTCATCTCCGGATGCTGTGCCCTGCGGCCTTCCTGCAGGAGACCTGGAGGGCCAGAGAGGAGATGCTGGGACCATGAGGATAAAGCAGAGAACAGAGACGGAGTAGGTGACACCTAAGGGACTTTTTCTCTCCTGACCCTCTTTCTCCTGTGGGGCTTTTTCATTGGTGATGAGGGAGAAGCTTCTCTGAGCTGCCCTGGATTCCAGCCGTGTCTCCTTTGGTCACTGTAGTAACTCCAAGGAAAATAAGCTGGGAATTCTCCCCGAACTTGCTCCTGTAGGGACCCTGTCAGATGGTGTGTAGCATTTGCCTCTGTCTGGTGTGGACGCGCAGCAGGGGCCCTTGTGAAGAACAAAGTGACCCCCACAGGGTCTGCTTATTTATGCTTTGATTTAAAGAAAAAGAAAAATTGGGGGTCAATGGCTGCCAGGTTTTGTCCTAATATCCTCTTAGCTCTGCCACACAGCAGGACCCTGGGGCCTAGCTCTGCTTTGCCAAGGGGAGCAGGTGGAAGGCCAGCCTGTGGTCTCTGGGGTTGTCTAGATATCGGCTGATTTGCATGAGAATGTTTCCCAAGAGCTTCATCTTCACAGCTGACTGCTGCTGCCTCCTGGGCATTAGGGACTGGTCCTTAGGGTCGCACGTGCCCTTCTGTGCTCTGTCCCACTCCCTAGCTCTATGTGCAACATCCCTGTGTGAGGGTGCCTGTGTGTGTCCCGTCTGCCCAGCCTCCATCTTCAGAGACTTTTGTCTCCTCCACTTCACGGAACAAAGCTCAGAGGCTCATCACAGTGGCAGTGTGGTGGCCTTGTTGAAGGGATGCAGGAGTCTCTAAGCCAGCCAGAGGCAGAGAATCCTGAGGATAGGGACATGGAGGGTACAGCTCCACTACTGTGCCCAGAAGTGCTTGGGGCTTTAGCTCCTGGCTTGGTCACTGTCCCTGTCACTTGGCGTCTCTCTCGTCCCTTCTCCACATCTGTCTCTGCTCTTTGCTGGTTGGCCCAGCCATTGATGAGACCTGTCCTCTGGGGTGCTGCCTGTGACCCATGACCCATGCCTCTGCCTCGTGTCTTGATCTCACCCCCTTCTCTGTAGATGCCACCCAAGTGGTCTAATCCAGACCTAGGCAGGGTTTACCTCTCACTGACAAAGCGTGTAGACACTCCCAGGCTGGCATGTTCAGGAAAACCACCACCTGCCTTTGTCCCCACGCCATCACGTTTAGCTTATCTGGAAATCCCCGTAACGGCTTATCAGGAGATCCCCCCCCTGTTTGGGGGTCTCCTTGCCCTTCTTCCGTTACGTTCCCCTGAGCCCTGCATCTGGCAACAGATGTGCAGATTAGAGACCCCTCCTGGGATACACCAACCCCCAACCCCTTGTCTCTCTAAACCTTGAGCAACCTCCTCACCCAGAGACACGGGTGGTCCTGTAAGCCCGCTCTTGCTCCCTCCCTCCCCCATCTCCACTCAGCCACCTGAGTCCTCAGGCACTGACCTCCTTGTGCTGGTCTTGGACAAGTCACTTGGCTTCTCTGCACTGCAGAGGTAATAACTGTGCCTGTCTCATGGGGCACCATGACATATAAATTAACACACAGGGCGAGCGCGTGGAGAGGTGCCCGACACCCACCCTGTGTCCAAGAAACACTGGATATGCTGGCTGGGTACAGTTGCCGTGACCAGCTACCACGACCCGTGTGGCCCCAGACACATGAGTTCTTTCTCCATCTGGCTACAACCTGACATCAAGATGTGGGCAGGGCCTCCAGGAAGAGCCCTCAGCACCTCGTCCCTCTCTGGTTTCCACCTCCGTGGTGTCGCAGCTGGCTGGCTCCTCTGCCTCCGTGCTGTGTTCATGCTTCTCTCTTGTAAGCACACCAGTGAGTGGAGGGCCCAGTCTCATCCAGTGTAACCTCCTCTTATCTTGATCATAGATGCTATTTTCAAATAAGGTCAAATTAGTAGGTACCGGGAGTTTGGACTTGAATGTATCTTTCTGGGGGACAGAGTTCTGCCCCAGCCGTGGCTGTGGTTTGTGTTACAGGTCACACGCACATTTGCCCTTATGAGAGCAGCAGTGGTGATCTTGTTCCCAGCACGGGCTCCAGACCCGTGTCTAACGAATGTGTCGCATCCTCCCTGAAATTAAGGAAGACTCCACTTCTGATAACCCTTAGGTTTCAGGACATAAACTTGCTCTAGACAAAAGTGAAGGTAGCTGTGATGGGTCTTGCTTTCGAGAAGCTGCCTCATTCCATACACAGCAAGCCCGGAGCCACCGCTCAGCCCTCCTGGGATGAACTGCAGTGGGTGCCGAGGGTGTGATCACAGTCCTGCCCACTCGGGGCTCATGGTGTGGCTGAAGGATGTAAGCAGTCATGGTAAAGAGTTCAGGTCCTTCTATCAGGCAGCTCGGGGTGCCCGGGCAGGTGACCACAGACTCTGCATCCACTCAGGGAGTGGCCTATTTGTGTGAAGATGCTGGATGACCTATGAATTCTGGCAGCTTCCCTCCACTGCAGCCTGGTGTCCAGAGGGACTAGTGGCAGCTGAGCATTCTGAGGTCAGCTGGACAGTAACTGAGGCAGAAAGGGTCCGGGACCTGTGCACACAGGACACACAGCTCAGTGACTGGCAGCGGCAGTGATGACCAGGGTCTGGAGCCCACAGGCAGGTCACACTGACTGGCCGCATCTGTACAGGTTGAGAAGGTGAGACTTACCAGCATGCTCTGTAAAGCTTCATAAACCGCAGCTGTCATGTTGCTGTACATGAGGGTCCCACCTCAATCAGTCATAAGCATGCCATGCGCAAAAATGCATGGCATGGCTATATAGATATGCTGCATAGCCATGCCCATCACTAGGTCTTATTATCAGGGTAGGGATTATTTTGGGGGTAGGTCTTATTTTCAGGGAAACACGGTACTTTACTGTGGGTAGGCGGCACAGGGTGCAGGATGATGCCTCTCTTGGCTGGGAGGGGTGTGCAGGGTAGTGCCTCTCTGGGGGGGTGGGGGGTGTGCAAGGCGGTGCGTCTCTGGGGTGGGGGCCATGCAGGGTGCAGGGCAGTGCCTCTCGGGGGATGGGGGTGTGCAGGGTGGTGCCTCTTGGGGGATGGGGGTGTGCAGGGCGGTGCCTCTCTTGGGGGGCGGGGGGCGTGCAGGGTGCAGGGCGGTGCCTCTCTCAGGAGCTGGGGGGCATGCAGGGTGCCGAGTGAGCACACTTGTGTGTCTTCATCTTTCAAATGCAGGTGAGAACACAGCTCAGATCCCAGGCTGCAGAGATGGTCAGCCTGCTGGGGAAGGGACTCAATAAAAACAGATGCTTCCAAAATAACTTTTCTATTCCCTGGTCTTTTCCCAGAATTTCTGGTTTTTCGAAGTCACATTGAAACCTGAAATGTCTGTTAATGGCGTGTCTGGCCCAGGTGGGAAGCCATGAGCGCTCAGGCGTTTCTCCCAGACTGCAGGATTGGCTGTGGCCCTTGCTTTTTCCCCACAGAAGCCTGTGGTCACCAAGATATGACTGGAACCTTGGATCTGAGCCTGTTTCTTCCCTGTGTCCCTGGGCAGCCCATGTGCTTTGTCTCATTTGTGTCCCATGTGAGTTAGTTGATCACGGTGTTCACAGTGCTCTGACATCCTAGGGAAGCTTGTTTGAGTGCCCCGGTTGTTTGGAAATGTGTCTGCATGGCTCTTGGGCAGCAGACTTAGCAAGGCTCTGTAAATCACACTTTGCATATAGAGCGTCATTACCTGCCAACCACAGACTCATACTTCAGGAATGTGCCATGAACAAGATGGGCGGTGGGCAGAGATCCTGGGGGCTTAGGAAGGTGTGTTCAGCGGTGTGCAAGCAGTTGAATCTGGACGGCAGTGGGGGGCACTTGTCCCTGTATTCTCAAGCTTGTCTTTTGAGGGCTGCAGGGAGGCCCTGTTGTATTCAGCGTGACCCAGCACAGCCAGGACAGGCTTGCTGGGGTGGGGGCCGTGGTGCACAGGGTCAGGGGTGAGGTTCTGAGAGGGTGGACCTGTTGTGGCCTCTATTAGCTTCCTGGGGCTGCCATACAAAGTACCTCAAACTGGGTGTCCTAACCTCACGCATTCTGGCAGAGGTCAGAAATCCAAAATCAGGTGTCAGCAAACATCTCTCCTTCTGGCCCTGTCCCACCCTTCTCTCCAAGCTGCTGGTTCCCATGTACCCCCATCCCCAGGTTTGTGGTTCGCCACCTCACTGAGTCCTTATGTCACTCACCTTCTGTACAGGTCTCTGCATCCTCGTTTCTGCTTTTTGTAAATAGAGATGCCGGTTTTCTCAGGTTAGGGCTGCCCTGATCACTTCACCTGACATTTGCAAAGGCCCCATTTCCACCTAAGCTCCTATCTACAGGTCTTGGGGACCAAGAAGGGCAGTGAACCTTCACAACACACAGCCCGCCCAAGGTTGTCATGACTGACAGCGAGGCAAGATTATGACGTGATCCGTGGTTTATAAAGGAATCTTCTGTCTGTGTCGTGAAGCTCCTGTAAACCTAACCCAACCTGGTTTACTTCTTTTCATTCCAGACCACAGTGGTGCACTTAGGAAGCAGAAAGGTCGTGTAACCCCAAGGGTTCGACTCAGAGCACTTAGAGCTGAAGAAACCTGTGGGGCCATGTGTGAGCCGGGTCACAGTGAACAGCTTAACTCCGACCTCCACAAAGTGGGCCCCAGGCCCCGGTCCTAGCTCTGTGCCCGGTGGTTCCACAAGGGAGCCCAGCTGTGCCCCTCTGTGGATTGAGGCAGTGAGGCAGAGCCAATCGCTGCTGTGCCGGCCCCAGCTCCGAGCAGCCTGGCAGCAGGGCTCCCCAGCTCCTCTGGGTTCCAGTCTGGTTCCTCTGCAGGGCACTGAGGGGAATTCAAGGATGGTTTGAGTCCAGTGACAGCCTCAAGGCCTGGCCGTGAGAGTGGTCAGTGACTGTGGCAGGCACTGTGCACGAGGCCAGAGCCTGGGTCCCCCAGGGTGGGTTGAGGAAGGCATGGCAAGAAGAGCCGGGGCGGGGAGGGGGGACGAGCAGCTTCTTGGGGACTCAAGTGGTGGGGCCAGGAGGTAGCAGTGGGCTGAGAGCAGATGACGGTGCACACTGTCAGGAAGGTCATCCTGCCTCAGGTGACGCTTCCCTCAGGCATCTTCACACACACCATTGCCCAAGAGAGACACTGTCCGAACCATCTGACTCACAGTGGCTGAGCTGGGCAGGGGCAGGAAAGATACTGACAGGTGGGCTCAGGGTGGGGGTCCCTATGCTTGTCCTGACAGTCAGTCAGTCGGGAGGGAGGGCACGTTGTCAGTCATGGAGGGCATCTTATAGGAATGTGGGGAGAGGGGCACACATTTGTCTGGGATTAGGAAACTCAGAGCAGTAGTTTTAGGGGTTTCCCTGCCCCCAGGGACATCTGGTGAGGTCATCATAGCAGATGACATGGCCTCCGTGCTGGGCCTGGCGAGTTTGCCATGATGGACGTAACCACATGGACAGAGGGCTGGGCTGAAATCCGCAATGTGTTCAAGAAATGAAAATAAGACAGGCCCTCATTTTTGCTTCTGTGCAGGAGAAGAAATTTGGAAGGCCAAGCAGAGTTCCCGTAGGTTGTTTGAGCCCCACACTTAGCTGCAGTGAAGAGCACCTTCCCCTGTGAGCAGAGGTGACTCGTGAGGCTGGACGCCAGACAGGGCTTGGGGAGCTGGCCACCCTCAGCACCACCCTCCATTCCTTGTCTGTCCATCCCTCCAGCTGCTCATTCCTTCAGATCCAGTACAGAGACAGGGTTTCTGTCTATGGGGTGGGTGTCGGGAGAAGATGCCACCTGACCTTTCCCCCCAAAGTAAACCACATTAATTTTGGAAGATTTGGGGGAACCCAGAAGAACATTACAAGTAACAGCCTAAATCCCCCAGATCTCACTTCCTACAGCAGGTTCCATTTGCCTTGGGGTGGGATGTGCGTGTGTGTGTCCTTGTGTACGAAAAGAAAAAATTGAAACCCTGCTGTCGTATTGTTGGTAAAATAAAATCCTCTCTTAAGGGCTATTCATGGCTGTTTGGTGCCTGTCATCACAGGTCAGAATTTATCAGCCAGTTTTCACCTCCTGCGCTGGGGCATCACGGCATTCATGTGTGACTCTTTCTACAGATTCTTCTTCCAAGAATGAATGCTCGATGTGAATGGCTTTGTCAGTACAGGGGGGCATCAATATTTCTGCAGGTTGCCCATGGCCCTTGCCCTTCTGTAAGGCCCATGGCCACTGGTTCCCCACGTGGAAGTGCAGGGGCCGCATGCCAGGCCCCTCCCCTGCCTTTTCTAATGATGGAGTCCTGCCTTTCTGCTCCCTGCTCTGAAATGCCTCTCGGGAGATTGCAGACAGCACTTCCTTGACGAACAGGTCTGGAGTGAACTATTTTAAAATGCAGGTTTTATGTTGGTAAATTGCCAGTATTCCAATATTCAGCCAGTTTTTTTGGTTCTTTCTGAATTATAGCAGTGACACTTGGTGGGGTCCCCGTGAGCAGAAAGCACTGTAGCCACCTTGCATCTTGGGTCCCGTCAGAACTGTCTGTGTGGAAGATTCCTGTGCAGGAGTGAGCTTCAGGGCCTAACGCGGGGATCAGATCTCGGGGCGAGGGGGCACAGGGGCGCTTACAGATCACCTGCGTTCACACATCTGAGCAGTCGGGGAAGGTGGCCAGATGAGGTGGTTCTTTTCCTGTAATTTCGATCAGGTCATGTCCACCTGTTCATTCTGTGAGAATTCAGTGCCTGTGAGTGAGCCGTGATCTAGAAACTGAAGTGAGGAGATTAAATCAGTGACAGATAACATCCCTGCGTCCATCCCAGTGTGGTAGGGAACAGCACGGGCTGTTCTTCCCAGGTCAGCCTTGGGCACATGGGGAGAAGAGCAGTCTCCTTCCTCTTACAACTGAAGTAGGCCATTATGAAAGTTTTGAGATACACAAAAATCAAGAAACCTAGAATCTGCACGGATGGAAACAAGCGAAGCCCTCCCAATACCACCGACAAACCAAGCAAGCTGAAACTTACAGGTGAATCAGAAAGGACGCCGTCGTCGACTGTGTTTTTTGGAGGTGAAATAATGGATGCTAACACAGTTTATCTCACGTAGCACAGCATCTATCGAGATCTTGGTGTTAGCACATCCTTTATTGTATAGGAAATCATTTCTCCACACATTCATGATTTAGGCGAGCATACGTTCCTGAAACTTTTAAGGAGAAAAAGACACACATCTGGCTAATTTATCTGGCTTTTATCTCACTTCCCCCAGTGACGTGTTTCTGGGAGAAGGGAGATGTTCTGGAGACCCCCTGGGTACGGGAGGCACTCTTCAGGTTTTGATTCCTCGTTTAACCCATTTTCCTCAGTGACTCTAAGTCACACCTGGCACATGTCTGGGAACAGGCAGAGTGTGTGGATGGAGCCTACCTAGAGGGAGCCAGGAAATAGACGAGATGGAAAGACAAAGGTGATCCAGGTAAAGTCACGTCTGAGAAAGAAAAAAGCAAAATAGGGTGTGTGTCACTGCACTGGCGAGTAGTCAGATGGACCACAGGTCTGAGAGCTGAGTGGCAAAGGTCAGCCAAGTGAAGTTTTGTAGGGCACAGGGCTTGCCTGCCACAGGGGACGGCTAGTGCCAGGAAGGAGGCAAACTCTGCACCACGGAGGAGGAAAGGTCCTGGGGCCGCCAAGGACCCTGGAGGGAGACTCAGTTTGTTAAGACTCCTGGCCGCTCTAAGGAGAATGGTTTGGGAGGTGGAGGGGGCGAGCCAGGCCAGCTGAGAGGCTGCTGGGGAGTCCAGGGCAGAGACGGCGCTTAGCTGGGAGCAAGTGGTAGAGAAACTAGGCCAGACTGGTCCCTGCACACGGCGCCCTCTGGATTGATGGGCTGGATCTGGGGACAGAAGGAAAGGAGGGTCCAGGGAAAATCGTCTTTTGTGTGAGAACATTGGGGTTGATGGCACCTCTCTCTGCTGCTGCTGCCATCTCTTGCCAGAAAGAGGCCAGTTCTCCAGCGTACGGAGATGGGCCAGTCTTAGGATCGTGTCATTCAGCTCTACATTTTCCAGATGAGAGATCCAAGGCCAGAGTCCCCAGACTATCTGCTAAAGGATGACATTTTTTTTAGGAATAGAATTTTTACCAAGGGAGAGTAAAAACAAGTTAAATATTATTTTTGGAAGCATAGTTGTGGTATATGATATTTTTATTTGATTATTGACCAGATTAGGGGAAAGAGAGTAAGGGGGAAGTTTGCTGAGGGAACCTCTTGTTTGTGACAGCAGGAAGGATGGGGGAGAGGCCGTGGTACCGTCCGCCCCGAGCCCTACCGGAGGATGGTAGCAGGTTCGTAAGCAGGTGTCTTTAAAACAAGATTTTAGTGACTGAATTTAAGATGCCGAGATGTAGACGTAAATGACTTCTCTATTCTAACAAAAATTAACAGGGAACAGAGATGGCATTCACAGTGACAACAACATCAAACCCCCCACGTTTGAAGTTTTTTCATCTTCTGGAAACGTTTTCTGGAAAGAAAACACTTTGAGCCTCTCTTCATCATGTCTTCCTGCCTCTGTGGCTCGGGCTGCTGCCGGGCCGGCTGAAGCTGCTGTGAGAGGTGGTGCCGTGTGACTCCGCTCTTCATCATCATTGCTCGGAGTCAGTGTCCACTAGGTGCTGGTGACTCACCAGGCCCTATGCTGAGTGCTGTTCCCAACTGTGTCATCTCATTCGCCCGCATAATGGCCTGCATTGTCTCCACTTTGCAGTTGAGGGCACCTTTTCAAGGTCAAATGATTTTTGCCCTGAGCCACCCAGCTGGTGACTGGTGGTGCCAGCTCGGAGTCTGTCAGCCAGACTCCAGACAGAGCCCAGGCCCATCACCTCGACACTTGAGTGGGGCGGACCACGGCCCACCGTACCACCTGCTTCTTTTTAATCAGTCAACTTTCATTAAAACACGATCATGCCATCAGTGTTGTTGGTCTGTGGATCCTTTAGGACCACAGGGCAGAGCTGAGTCGTTACGACACAGAATGTGTGACCGCCAAGGCCTAATTCACTCTCTGTCCCTTAATAGGAAACCTTTGGCAGCCCCTGCCCCTCACTGCTGTGGGAGTCATTTCTAAATCAATGGAAACCCACCATGTTTCTGGAATAAAAGATGACAGAGATGTCAGTTCTGAGAAATACAATAACAAGAAAATCCCCGAGGGATTGCTTTTTTGAGGGAATAGGGTATGGGGAGACATTTTATTGAATTATTCTAAAGTTCATTTGGAAGAAAAAAATAGGCAAAAAATATTAATAACTGGTAGGACTTGGAAATAGATTGGTGCATGGAAACTAGTCCTTCCATGGAGGAAATGTGGCAAACTGCTGTAGTTAAATAAGGGTTAATATTGTTACAAACACAGGAGGCTACTGACAGGACAGCCCCAATTCAGACCCTCTCATCTATACTCATTTAAAATGCATTAAGATGACATCACATCAGTCAGAGGACAAATTGTTCAGGAACTCATGCAGGAGTAATTGCTTATCTGTTTGCTAATTAATTTTGTAACATTCCTCACTGAGAAAACAAAATAAATTCTTTGTACATTAATGTCAGTGCACAACCATTTTTTAAGTAAAGGAAAATAGATGTGAATCTTTATCAAATTTTTCATTAAGGGAGGCCTTGCTGTGCTTCCAGAGGAAATCACAAAGGAGAGATTGATGCGGTCACATAATTGAGACTTTATCAAGTTAGCAAATGGATTAATGCAGGAGACAGAGTGAGGGAGAGATTTGCAGATACTTGATGAGATTTCAGAATGTAATTGAGCAAAGGATGCGAAATTATTGTCCAGAAGGTAGGAAATAAATAGTGATATTTAAAATTTTTCTGACTAAGAAATATGAATTTAAGCTTTGCTGTTCTGTTGCCCACAAGTCAGAATAGCAGAGGTTTTCTGGAGCTGCTGGCACCGTGCGGGGAAGTGGACACCTGCTGCTGTTGCTAGTATAAATTGCCTGAACCTTCCAGGAAAGCATCTGGCACACTTCATACTCTGCTGGAAAGTTCTCCTAAGAAAATAATCCCAAATGCTGAGTAAGGTTAGGTATAAAGATGGTCATTGCTGTGCCGTTCAGAGTAGCAGAAATTTGGAAGCCTGCTGGGAGGAGCAGGGCCTGGAGCTGCTCCCTTTGCAAAGCCGCAGGTCAGGCCCAGGGCTGGCTGGGTTTGGCCTCCCCACCTTCCCCACCTGGTAGCTTGTCTCCTAGTTAGTGGATAATCAGGCCATGAGAAACAGGGGTACCTTTCATGGCCATGTAATGGTAAAATGACTTGCCCCAAATCACAGAATGGGGCTGGGCCGTCTGGATTTAGGTCCCCTGGGATCAGAGCATCGTCACGTGGGTTCTCGGGCAGGTACCCCCAAGTGCTCAGCAGCAACTCAGACGGCATTCCTGTTCAGAAAACGGGCTGGCAGCATCGCCGACAACCTGCTGGATTCGAGGCTTGATGTTTGGGACTAAAAGTGGGAGTTTGATTTATAACATGTAGGGGTTTTTAATTATAAAGAAATAGAAAATGTAGGAAACTGAAGAAATTTTAAAGAAAAAAATTTTTGTACACTTGCCCACCTAGAGATAATGCAGCCATTTAGTGTGAAATTTACTCTTCTTTTTCTAATGAGTATACTTGTTTTTTACGTATTTTTATATGTATGTGTGTGTCTATTTGTTTTTAGAAACAAAGTTCTGGATATTATTATCCAAGCTGGTCTTGAACTCCTGTGTTCCCACCTTGGCCTCCCAAGCTATGACTATAGGCACAAAGGTACATTTTTTAAACAAAATGGAGCAAGGTTTTATTATGAAATCTGTGGATTTTACATTCTGTTAGTTAGTCTAAGAAAATAAATCTCTACGGCTACATGGCCCTTCCTGGAGATAGAGAGCCCTCAAGCCCGGTTGCACAGAGATGTTGCTTCCACTCCCCCCCCATCGTAAACATGCTGTCTGCGTCTTTGATTTCCTAAGGACAGGTGTATTTGAGGAGACAGTGGCATGGAAGGAGGGACAAGAATTCTGTCCCCTCTCATTCCCTTAATGCACGTTGGCAGTGTGTGGATTTGTAATTGGTGTCTTGCTCTAGGTATCATGATCAGTAATTTGTGGACATGGTAGCTCTTTAGAAATTCATCCATTCATTCCACACCTGTTACTGATTGCTTATTGGGCTGGATGCTGGGTCCTGCATAAACTGGTGGGTGAAATTGAAATCGTTCCGGCTGGGCACCTGTGGCTCAATTGGCTAAGGCGCCAGCCACGTACACCTAAGATGGCAGGTTCAAATCCCCAGCCCGGGCCCGCCAAACAACAATGATGGCTGCAACCAAAAAATGGCTGGGTGTTGTGGCGGGCGCCTGTGGTCCCAGCTACTTGGGAGGCAGAGGCAGGAGACTCCCTTGAGCCCAGGAGTTGGAGGTTGCTATGAGCTGTGATGCCATGGCACTCTACACAGGGGGATAGCTTGAGGCTCCGTCTCAAAAAAAAAAAAAAAAAAGAAATCATTCCCTTCTTTCATAGCTGAAGGTCTGTCCTTGCAGAGTCCTCCCTGCTAAGCAGTCCGGAGGACCGCAGACAGCTTGCATGGGGTTAATTTATATGTCAGGCCCCCTGCAGGCCATTCCGTGGCTTGGCCCTGCTCTCTGCCTGTGGGGTTGGGGAAGGGCTGCCATGCACCTGCATGTCTACTTGGTTTCAGGGGTTCCTGTCATGTCACCACATTAAATTCCTGTCTCAAGCATAAGCCTTACATGCAGTGTGTGTGTCACCACTAAGGAGTGTCAGGAGAATTGGGAACAGCATTGTCCCTGGAAGCTGCTCCCCCATCTGGCTGATTTGAATCCAGCATTTTAATAAAGTCTCACCAAGGAACCTCAGGGAAAACCTCTAAGCAAAAAACAAACCCGTTTTCCTCATCAGTAAAGTGAAGGGTCCAGCCAGTGCTACATTTCCCAGAGTGCTATCTATGAAGCACTTAAAAAAATTCTTTTAAGTTGGTGTTAGTAGAAGAGACAGAGCAAGGCTATCTAAGGTAGTGGTAGAAAGCTTCCTTTAAAGTAAACAAGTGATGAAAAGTCAGGTGATTGAAAGAGAATCATTGAATGGTCTTAGGCTTTTTTTTTTTTTTTTTGAGACGGAGCCTCAAGCTATCCCCCTGGGTAGAGTGCCATGGCATCACAGCTCACAACAACCTCCAACTCCTGGGCACAAGCGAGTCTCCTGCCTCCGCCTCCCAAGTAGCTGGGACCACAGGCGCCTGCCACAACGCCCGGCCATTTTTTGGTTGCAGCCATCACTGTTGTTTGGTGGGCCCGGGCTGGGGATTCGAACCCGCCACCTTATGTGTACGTGGCTGGTGCCTTAGCCGATTGAGCCACAGGCGCCAAGCCAAGGTGGTGGGTTTGAATCCCCAGCCTGGGCCCGCCAAACAACAATGATGGCTGCCACCAAAAAAAAAATGGCTGGGCATTGTGACGGGCGCCTGTGGTCCCAGCTACTTGGGAGGCGGAGGCAGGAGACTTGCTTGAGCCCAGGAGTTGGAGATTGCTATGAGCTGTGATGCCATGGCACTCTACCCAGGGGGATAGCTTGAG
>CAUYQV010082529.1:0-19418 GCA_963574575.1 Galagoides demidoff
CTCAGTAGAGTACCATGGTGTCATAGCTCACAGCAACCTCAAACTCTTGGGCTCAAGTGGTTTTCTCGCCTCAGTCTCCTTAGTAGTTGGGACTACAGGTATCTGCCATAACACTGGGCTATTTTTAGAGACGTGGTCTCCTTCTGGCTCAGGCTGGTCTCAAACTCAGGAGCTCAGGCAATCCACCTGCCTCGGCCTCTCACAGTGGTAGGACTATAGGCGTGAGCCACCTCCCTCGGCCTGATCTTTTTATTTATTTATTTATTTTTTGAGACAGAGCCTCAAGCTTAGGTAGAGTGCTGTGGCATCACAGCTCGCAGCAACCTCCAACTCCTGGGCTCAAGCGAGTCTCCTGCCTCCGCCTCCCAAGTAGCTAAGACCACAGGTACCTGCCACAATGCCTGGCTATTTTTTGATTGCAGCCATCATTGTTGTTTGGTGAGCCTGGGCCGGATTCGAACTCGCCACCTTAGGTGTATGTGGCTGGCGCCTTAGCCACTTGAGCCACAGGTGCTGAGCTGGTCTGATCTTTTTAAAGGACAGAATATTTCTAATGCTTACAGGAAGGGTACCCCAATAACATGGGCTGAAGCCACAGTAAGTTCTAATTACAGGGTACTCATCACTGTCTGAGAAGGGTGGTTTAGAGAAACACGGGGAGGGGGAAAGGAATGTTCTAACTAACAAACCTGCTGGGCCCCTTGTATTTCTTACCGTCACTTAATCCTCACGAAGGTCAGGAAAGTATTTTATTATCCCATTTAATATAAGGCTCCACATCATGTCAGATGTTCCTAGCAGCTCAGTTCGTAGTCACAAAGATGTGGAAACAACTTAAGTGCCCATCGGCACATGAATGGATTAATAAACTGTGGTATATGTATACCATGGAATACATGGTATTTGTCCATCTATTTGTCCATCAAGAAAAGATGGAGACTTTTGCATCTTTTGTTAACAAACCTGGATGGATTTGGAGAGTATTCTCCCAAGTATCACAAGATTAGAAAAACAAGCATCACATGTACTCAATACCAATGGAAACAAAGAGATTAATAATCACAGAGCCAGGCTGGGTGCCTGTAGCTCAGCAGCCAAGGGCTCCAGCCACGTACACCAGAGCTGGTGAGTTCGAATCCAGCCGGGGCCTGCCAAACAACAATGATAACTGCAACCAAAAAATAGCTGGGCATTGTGGTGGGCACCTATATTCCCAGCTACTTGGGAGGCTGAGGCAAGAAAATCGCTTAAGCCCAAGAGTTAGAGGTTGCTGTGAGCTGTGATGCCACCACACTTTACCCAGGGGGACAAAGTGAGACTCTGTCTCGAAACAACAACAACAACAAAAAAAAACCACAGATCCACGTGAAAGAGAAAATCTCAAGTTCAACACAGCTACAACCTTACCTTTCATGTGTAAATTATATAACCTAATCATTTGTTTCCCCATATTAATCTGAAATTAAAAAAGAAAAAAAGGTGGTGTTCAAACATGCTTGGTGCCCATGATGCTTCATGCTAGGAAACTAACCTCAGTGTAACAGAGCCAGGACCTCTGAGAGGCCTAGTTTGGGCTACCCCTCTGTCCCTGGGAGTTTTATTTAGATTATGCTGTGGGCTGCCTCTGCTGTCCAGTTCCTCCAGCCTTCCCACCTGAGTATAAATTGGCTTGTTCAAATTGCACTGAGGATCTTCAGTTCGATGGGTTTTATTTTTTTAATATGAGTACAAATCTATGTTCACTGTAGAAAATGTGGGAAAAGTCAAACTACATAGGCAGCAAAAAAATCTAATTCCCTCTTTGGTGTTGTTTTGGTGGATTTTGTGTCCCCTGCCTGGGCCTGGGGACTCCACCCCCAGGGCACACCGCTCGGCATCTTCCGCACCACCGCCCGCTGCAGCGCGTGCACACCCCAGCTCCAGGCTCACAGGGAAACCTACAGCAGGCGGCGTGGACAGACACCTCTTCTTCCCCCCACCTAGCGTCGCTTTGTGCCTATACAGCAGAGGCCCCTTCCCGCTTGGTACGCCCATGTGCTTCCCGGCAGCAGCCATAAATCATCTTTTATGGCAAATCGCCTTCAAATTTTCTTTTATGGCCGACTTTAGTGAGAGCCGCTGGGGTGGGGGGGCGGATTGCAGGCGCGCCGGCAGAGCGCTCGGACAGGGCCCCTCTTCCGCGTTGACCCGCAGCTGCCGCCCCGACACAGGGCAGGCAGCGAATCGCCGGCGCGGGCGGCGGGGAACGCCCAGCGCCAGTGTGGCCGCCTTGCAGGCAGGCGCGCCGCCGCGTCCGCTAGGCTCCGGGACTCTGGCTGAGCCGGACGGCGCCCTCCGCGCCGCACGAGGGTCGGACGCGGCCGCCGCGGCTCGCGGGCCTTCCCCGCGCCAGTGCCGCCCAACTGCCGCCGAACCTTCTGGAAACGGCGCTCTAGCGCGGCCCTCGCAGCCGCCGCCGCCGATCCAGGACGTCCGCTAGAGCTAGCGGCGGCCTTGGCTACCCGGGGAGCGGGGCGAGGGGCGGGGTCTGCAGGGGGGCGGGGCCCGCTCGAGGAGGCCGCGCTCGATTCGCCCCCGGCGCGCAGACCCCGCCTCTCCGGCTCCATGGCTCCGCCTCCGCCCTCCCCCTCCATGGCGCCGCCCCGGCTCATTCATTCCGCGCTCGGCCTGCAAGACACCTGCGCTCTCCAGCAGCCGCCGGTTCCCGCGGTCGCCGCCAGCATGTCGGACCCCGCCGTCGAGACGCCGTCCGCCATTCAGATATGCCGGTAAGACAGGAACTTTCGCGGTGTCGGCCAGGAACGCCCGGCGCGGCCCTGGGCCTGTTCCACCCGCCCTGCGGTCCCAGCCCGCAGATGCCGCCCCCGCCCAGCCCGCGGTCCCCATCCTCTGATGCCGGGAGGGACTGGGCTAGGGTCGCCCTTCGGCCTCCTGGGGTGGGGGTGTGTCCGGCGTTGCCGCAGAAGCCGGGCTACCTCGCCGGCCCCTCCCGCCGGCCTCCCGGCAGGGCGGCGGCCGCGGGCACAAGCTGTTGGGCGAGGAAGGGGGCAGGGACGGGGTCCTGCGTTGAAGGTCGGTGCACAGCCCCCAGTCCTATCGCCTGTGAACCTCAGCCCAGTGGTCCCGCTTGGCCTCTGGAGGGTTCAGTATTGTTACCTCGGCGGTTATGTAGAGCCAACCAAAACCCCCAGAGATGGAGGGCGGGTACCCAGAGCCGCGCGCGCCCATCGGTGGGAGGGGGCTGCGGATGTGATGTTCCTTTCAGTGGACTGCCTCGGTTTTGAGAGAGTAGGTATACACAAGGAAGAACAGATAATACTCTTGTACTCAAACAGTTTGCTTCTAAGAAAAGGAAATGAGTGGTCCACTGGGCCCGAAAGCATCTCACACAATAGGGTCAAAGGGTTTTCTAAGCGCACCGTTCCCCCACCCCCCACCCAGCGTCCTTCCTCCAACGGGTACTGAGTAGATGGATGTAGGCCCCCAGAGGAAGCTGGAGACATGAACTAGCTCAGTTTCCCATAGGAGATGGGAGGGCAGCCTCAAGGTTACTCTGCAGTTTCCTTCGGCAGAATCGGATGCAGAGGCAAGCCTGCACTTGGGGAAGGAAGCTGGGTTTTCAGTCTTTGGCTGCCCAGGCACTATGGCCTGCAACTGGTCCTATCCTGCTTAATGAACCACCAAGAATGAGAGCTGCTTCCTGTTTTGGGGATGAGTTCCTCAAGTTTGGGGGTTAGGCAGCACACTGACCTTGGATCAGAGCCAGGTACAATGGAGGCAAGTTACTTTCCCGTGGATGTTGACATCACCCTGGAAGACTGGATAAATAGAGCTCCTGGATCCTGCCCCCTGTCTTGTCTTCTGGCCTCACGGAGATCCTTTCTCAATGTCAAGGTCAGTTTTGACTTTTCCAGAGAGGGAAAGTCTTTCTTTGATCCCTGCTTCATTTGCTTTGTTATTGGCTGTGTGGCTGTCCTGGCCCCACCCATTCTGGAGTTCCCTGGGACAAAGATAATAGAAGTCACTGATGTTTGGAGACAGAGGGTCTGGACCAACCAGGCCTTGAATTTAGCTGCTGGATATTGGCTGTACCTGTCTCATCTCAGTTGGTTTGCCCAGATAGGGGACCTCCACCCCTACGTGTGTGAAGGAGGAAGTGGAGGTGCCAGGAGACTGAACTATAAGGTCATCTGGCTCCAAGAGCTCCAGGGGCATCTCCCACCCAGGTCTTCTGATTCCAGATCCAGTGTTCTTCCACCATGCTCTTGAATAAAGAAAATATTGATTTTAATCTACCTGTGACAGGCTAGGCTTTTATTTACCTCTTCTGGATGAAGAATAGTCACTTTGTACGTATTATCTTTTTTCAACCAGCATCTTATAGAGAATGGATTTTTGCATAGCTTTAGATATTTACATCTATCCCAAGCATGTATGTGCATGATTTTTCTTACTCATGGTACCTACCGTGCTGCTTCTTACTGTCTTGATCCACAGTGGCATTTTGTCTTTAAGAGGCTATTTGGCAGTGGGACTCCTGAGCAGGGTGCCCGGCTGAGGTGCGCCTCAGGTGCAGAGCATGACTGCTAAAGTGGGGGCTGTGAAGAGGGCAGTGTCACATGGGCTTGATCTGAAAAAGCCACAGGACACTGATGGCTTCTTCAGCCAGGACACAGCAGTTATACTAGGGTGGGGAGCCTTTAAGGACATCTGAGCTGACACCCAGAGTTGAAAGAGGAGCCTCCTGGCCTAGCACAGCTGAGCCCATGAATTTAACAAGGCTTCGCTGGACACTGCCAAGAAGCAAAGCACCTGAAGGGGAACCGACACACGGAAAATTCAGTCACTGCCATCCTAAACAATGAGAGTGTCACATGTCCCCAGTTCTGACACTGTTGAAGGAATAGGGGTTTTAAGGCCAGGCAAGAGCAGGGGTCAAAGGCAGCTCTGCAGGCCTAGGCCTATGGGCCAGATTCAGCCTCTGCCTTTTGCTAGCTGTGTGACCTAAAGTGTGCTGCTCATCCTTTCTATGGCCCCCTTTTCTCATGGTTTGTTCTGACCTTAAATAAAAGAGTATGTAGCTTGCGTTTGGCATAAATGGCTGGCACATTGTAAGTCAGTGGAATCTGTTTTTTTTTTAAGAGGAGGCAAGCTCAGGAAGCCCAGGGCTTGGGTTCCTATCACAGCTCTGCCTCTTACAGGCAATGTGTGGCTGTAGGCATCGTATTAAACCTCTCTGAACCTCAGTTTCCTTGTTTGTAAAACAGAGATAGTGATGGTGCCTGTTGTAGGATTATTGTGAGAATTAATACCTTTACCCCAGTTCCCGTCATGTATAATTGTGAACTCAGCTCTCCCTTGAGAGCCCCACCTTTGGACAGCCAGGCAGGCCCCTGTGGGGTGTTGTCCTCTGTTTGTTTTGTTACAGCCATAAAGAGAAACAGGTTCTGGGACAACCTTTAAAGTCTTGGAAGAACATTTTTACTTAGGTTTATTTTGAATAATGTTAACTAATGTTTAGTTAGTGAATTACTTTTTTCTTGGACTCTTGAGTTCTGTGAGACCTGGAAGGACCTTAGATAAGGTCCCTGAGCCTAGCTTTTTACTTGACAGATGGGGAAAGTGAGGGTCCCAGAGGTTGGAGCTCTTTTTTTTTTTTTTGAGACGGAGCCTCAAGCTGTCCCCCTGGGTAGGGTGCCATGGCATCACAGCTCATAGCAACCTCCAACTCCTGGGCTCAAGTGAGTCTCCTGCCTCTGCCTCCCAAGCAGCTGGGACCACAGGCGCCCGCCATAACGCCCCGCTATTTTTTTTTTTGGTTGCAGCCATCATTGTTGTTTGGCAGGGCCCAGGTTGGGGATTCGAACCCGCCACCTTAGGTGTACGTGGCTGGCGCCTTAGCCAATTGAGCCACAGGCGCCAAGCCTGTTTCCTTAATTTTAAAACAAACCATCCACGCTCACACAGGAGGTGAAAATGAGAGTGTACCTCTGTTCTTCCTTGAGACTTTGTTAAGTTTGAATATACAACACATAGAATAATTGTGGTCACTTTGTGACTTTGAGGAAGTCAGGCTGAGAGCAAGGCCACCAAATGCAAAAATAGAGCACCCGCGGCTCGGCGCCTGTGGCTCAATCGGCTAAGGTGCCAGCCACGTACACCTAAGGTGGCGGGTTCAAATCCCCAGCCCAGGCCCACCAAACAACAATGATGGCTGCAACCAAAAAATGGTTGGGCGTTGTGGCAGGCACCTGTCGTCCCAGCTACTTGGGAGGCGGAGGCAGGAGACTCGCTTTAGCCTAGGAGTTGGAGGTTGCTATGAGCAGTGATGCCATAGTACTCTACCCAGGGGGATAGCTTGAGGCTCTGTCTCAAAAAAAAAAAAAAAAGAAAAGAAAAGAAAAATAGAGCAACAGAAAAACCCTCTTTGATGACAGTACTGGTCACCTGATCACGATGATCCTATCATCCTACCTTCAGACTTCCAATCATGTAAAATCCAGTTATGTAATTTATATTACTATGAGTGGTCTGAGCTACTTAGCCATGAGGTTAGCATTCCAAACAATAGTTATCATCAGTTATGAGAGGTATAAATACAAGAGCAGGCTCTAGTCATTTCTGCAGACACAGTAATGTGAGTGTGAATAACACATTCTACACCATGCATCATCCAGCGGTTTGCCTTACAGAACAACAGAGTGCCCTACAGAAGGTCCACTTGTGCCTCCAAATGGGACAACACCCCATGAGGTTGGGGAGCTGGCATGCAGAATGTATTATATGTTCTGAATCATGAACCAATGTATGTGTGTGTGCTGCTTCTCCTATAATTAAAATATATAGGTTTGGAAACCATAGGGTAGACATGGGATAGTCTTTTTCATCATAAAATCCAGAGACTTACTCATCAAATTTTTGCATCCCATCTCCATGACTTGGGGCTCTGCTGACTTGGGATTTGGGGATCCAAGAGATTAGTGCTTCTACGGGTAAGACAAAACACTATTTCTACTGCTGGTCATATGGGATTCTTATACCACGTATGTTCAGGCTAAAAATGAGGTCATGGTATTGACTAGAATTTCTGATACTGAATAATCTTTTTTTTTTTTTTGCAGTTTTTAGCCAGGGCCGGGTTTGAACCCGCCACCTCTGGTATATGGGGCCTGCACCCTACTCCTTGAGCCACAGGCACTGCCCAATACAGAATAATCTTGACCATCAAAGGGAAAGAAGGTTACTGCTTCTAAGTGGGGACGGGGGAATCTTTTTTTTTTTTTTGAGACAGAGCCTCAAGCCGTCCCCCTGGGTAGAGTGCATGGCATCACAGCTCACAGCAAACTCCAACTCCTGGGCTCACGTGAGTCTCCTGCCTCCACCTCCCAAGTAGCTGGGACCACAGGCACCTACCACAATGCCTGGCTATTTTTTTTGGTTGCAGCCATCATTGTTGTTTGTCAGGCCCGGGCTGGATTCAAACCTGCCACCTTAGGTGTATGTGGCTGGTGCATTTGAGCCACAGGTGCTGAGCTGGGATGGGGGAATCTTAACAGAACTCAGATCTGTTGTTCTATAGCAGGTCTTCTACTACCATAACGGTGAAAAAAAGTTATTGGCAGGCTACTGTACCTCTGTAATCCTTGCAATTACCTAGGACCTAGATCCCTTATGAAGGTAAGTTTGGTAAGTAACTCCAATTCCCTGAGTTTCTCTGTGAAGGAAAAGGGTACGTAGCCCAAGTTGCAGAGGAAGGAAATGCATACATATCAACTACAGTCTCAGAAGCAATTACAGAAAAGGGACTGTCATCTCTACCCATATTTTTTCCCTTGGTGAATGTATATTTATGCATTTTAATGAATTGTTAAAATTCTCTACCCTGGGCTCGGCGCCCATAGCTCACTGAGTAGGGTGCCAGCCACATACACAATGCCCCAACTTGGGCCTGCTAAAGGACAATGATAACTGCAACAAAAAATAGCCAGGCATTGTGGCAGGTACTTGTAATCCTGGCTACTCAGGAGGCTGAGTAGAGCTGTTTGAGGTTGGTGAGAACTGTGATGCCACAGCACTCTACAGAGGGTGATGCTGTGAGGCTCTGTCTCAAAAAAAAAAAAAAAATTCTCTCCCCTGAAAATCCCAAAATGAGAAGCAACAGCTGCTTCACATGAGAAGGAATTAGTGAAAGAACTCTGGGAACATGAAAAATTAGAGCGAAAGGACACCCTAAGAGAAAAAAATAACTCTCTACCAATGGAAACCAACCAAAACGAGAATGTTGAAATGACTGATAAAATTTTTGAATATGGATTGTAAGAAAGTTCAGTGAGGGCAGTGCCTGTAGCTCAGTGGGTAGGGCACTGGCCCCATATACCAAGGGTGGTGGGTTCAAACCCAGCCCTGGCCAAACTGCAACAAAAATATAGCCGGGCATTGTGGCGGGTGCCTGTAGTCCCAGCTACTAGGGAGGCTGAAGCAAGAGAATTGCTTAAGCCCGGGAGCTGGAGGTTGCTGTGAGCTGTGATGCTACAGCACTCTACCAAGGGTGATAAAGTGAGATTCTGTCTCAAAAAGAAAGAAAGAAAGAAAGTTCAGTGAAATAGAAGAGAAAATAAAAACCCAACACAAAGAAACCACAAAAATTATGCAGGAAGTCAAATTATTTTTAAAAATCAAGCAGAACTCTTGGAAATGAAAAATTCATTCAAGGAAATACAAAACACAGTAGAAAGCTTTAAGAATGCTACATTAGGCAGAAGAAGGAATCTCAGAACTAGAAGACAACACCTTTGAATTAAACAAGTCAGTCAAAGAGAAAGAACAGAGAAATGAGAACAAACAAAGCATATAAGAAATATGGGATTATGTAAAGAGGCCTAATTTATGAATCATGGGCATCCCTGAGGGTGAAGAAGAAAATACACAAGAGCTTGACAACCTATTTGAGGAAATAAATACTTGAGGAAAATTTCCCTGGTCTGGGTAGAAATCTGGATATCCAGGTACTAGAAACACAATTGTCTCCTACAAGATTCATCATTAAGAGGCAATCATCATGACATACAACTTGTATATTCATTGGACTGGCCAGAGTTGACATGAAAGAACTACTATGAACCATAAGGCAACAGCATTAGGTAACCCACAAAGGAAAACCCACCTGCAGACTTCTCAACTGAGACCTTACAAGTCAGAAGGGACTGGGGCCCCATTCTCAGTCTTTTTTTTTTTCAAACTTATCTAGAGATTTATTTTTATTTGATATTAAATCATAACTTTGTACATTGATGCATTTATGGGGTTCAGGATACTGCTTCGATATACAGTGTGAAATGTTTACATTGAGCTAAGTAACACATCCATCACAATTATACTCATTTCTTAATAGTTTTGAAATGTACCATTGCATCATGCACATTAGGTGAGGTCTCCCCAAATACCCTCCCGCCTGCCATATCTCCCCTCCCCACCACGCACTATCCTCATCCCGTCAACATTAAGGACTATAGTTATGTTTTGCCATTCGTATGAGTGTGTAGGTGGTTGTATATATATATACATATATATATATATTTTTTTTTTTTTTTGAGACAGAGCCTCAAGCTGTTGCCCTGGGTAGAGTGCTGTGGCATCATGGCTCACAGCAACCTCCAACTCCTAGGCTTAAGCTGTTCTCTTGCCTCAGCCTCCCAAGTAGCTGGGACTACAGCACCTGCCACAACGCTCAGCTATGTTGTTTGGTGGGCCCGGGCTGGATTCAAACCTGCCAGCTCTGGTGTATGCAGCTGGTGTTTTAGTTGCTTGAGCTACATGTGCCTAGCCCAGGTGGTTATATATTGATTTCATAGTAGTATTGAGTACATTGGATACTTTTTTTCCATTCTTGAGATACTTTACTAAAAAGAACATGTTCCAGCTCCATCCAGATAAACATAAAAGATGTGAAGTCTCCATATTTTTTATGGCTGCATAGTATTCCATGGTGTACATATACCACAATTTGTTAATACATTCATAGGTCGATGGGCACTTGGGCTTTT
The DNA here is from genome assembly GCA_963574575.1 of Galagoides demidoff. Classification (NCBI taxonomy): domain Eukaryota; kingdom Metazoa; phylum Chordata; class Mammalia; order Primates; family Galagidae; genus Galagoides; species Galagoides demidoff. The sequence continues at coordinate 10,044 of CAUYQV010082529.1, forward strand.
TCCATGTCTTGGCTATTATGAATTGGGCTGCAATAAACATTCTGGTGCAAATGTCTTTGTTGTAAAATAATTTTGGTCATCTGGATATATACCTAGTAGAGGAATTGCAGGATTGAATGGTAGGTCTACTTTTAGTTCCTTGAGTGTTCTCTAAACTTCTTTCCAAGGTCGTATTAGCTCACATTCCCACCAGCAGTGTAGAAGCATTCCCTTCTCTCCCCGAATCCACACCAACATCTGTAGTTTTGGGATTTTGTGATGTGGGCTAATCTTACTGGAGTTAGATGATATCTCAAAGTGGTTTTGATTTGCATTTATCTGATGATTAAGGATAATGAGCATTTTTCATGTGTTTGTAGGCCATGCGCCTGTCTTCATCAGAGAAGTTTCTGTTCAAGTCTCTTGCCCACATGGAAATGGGGTTATTTATTCTTTTCTTATTGATTAGTTTGAGTTCTCTAGATTCTAGTTATCAGACCTTTGTTAGAAGCACAACCTGTGACTCGGTGCCTGTGGCCCAAGTGGCTAAGGCTCCAGCCACATACACCTAAGGTGGCGGGTTTGAATCCAGCCCGGGCCTGCCAAACAACAATGACGGCTGTAACCAAAAAATAACCAGGCATTGTGGCGGGTGCCTGTGGTCCCAGCTACTTGGGAGGCTGAGGCAGGAGACTTGCTTGAGCCCAGGAGTTGGAGGTTGCTGTGAGCTGTGATGATGCCATGGCACTCTACCCAGGGGGACAGCTTAAAGCTCTGTCTCAAAAATAAATAAATAAATAAAAATAAATAAATAAAAAGAAGCATAACCTGCAAAAATCTTCTTCAAGACCTGCCTACAGGAAGTACTCAGACCAGCATTAGACACTGATCAGTACAACAGACATCCACCAGTATAAAGGCGCCCAAATGCTAAAGCTCAGAGCCCAGACACCACAATGGCTCAAGAGGTAAAGCAGTGAAGTTCTACTCAACAAGATGAACAGAAATCCACCCACATTTATCAATTCTTTCAATAATATGAATGGATTGACCTCTCGTCTCAAGAGACATAGGCTGGCTGAATGGATATAAGCCCAATATCTGCTGTCTCCAGGAAATGCATCTAATCAAGGATTCATTCAAACTGAAGGTGAAGGGATGGAAAACAATATTCCATGCAAATGTATACCAACAGAAAGCTCGTGTAGCCATTCTCATCTCAGTAACAGGCTTCAAAGCACCCAAAGTAAAAAAAGACAAAGATGGTCACTACATAAAGGTAAAGGGAACAATTCAACAAGAAGATGAAATGAGTCTAAATACTTATACATCTAACACAGGTGCAGCCATATTTATAATGAAAACCCTACCAGTTCCAAACAAAGTGATAAACATTGTAATAGCCAGGGACTTCAACACCCTGCTGACAGAACTGGACAGATCCTGTAAGCAAAAAATAAATGAAGAAGCATGAGACTTAAATGAGACTGGTGAGAAAATGGGCCTAACAGACACTTACCCCCAAACTACAGAATATATATTCTTTTTTTTTTTTTTTTTTGATACAGAGCCTCAAGCTATCCCCCTGGGTAGAGTGCCGTGGCATCACAGCTCACAGAAAGCTCCAACTCCTGGGCTCCAGTGAGTCTCCTGCCTCCACCTCCCAAGTAGCTGGGACCACAGGCACCCGCCACAATGCCTGGCCATTTTTTGGTTGCAGTCATCATTGTTGTTTGGCGGGCCCGGGCTGGGGATTTGAACCTGCCACCTTAGGTGTACATGACTGGCGCCTTAGCCAATTGAGCCACAAGCACCAAGCCAGAATATATATTCTTTTCATCAGTACACATAACATTCTCCAAGATTGATCACATCTTACCCTACAAAACATGTCTCAACAAAGTGAGACAAGTGAAAAATAATGGATGCTATGCTAAAGAATAATTTTAGATCCAGCAATCTCACTATTGGGTATGTATGTTGAACAGGGTAACTGCATGGTTATGTTTATTGCAGCACTTTCGACAATAGCCAAGTTATGGAATCAACCCTAGTGTCCCCCCACAGACAACTAGATGAGACAACTATGATATCTATCTATGGATCTAATGGTATATTATTCAGTCATAAAAAAGAATGAAATCCTGTTACTTGTGGCAACATGGATGCACCTGATGGACACCATGTTAAGTGAAATACACCAGGGACGGAAAGACAAGTACCACATGCTATCACTCATGCTAGGAATCTAAAACAGTTAATCTCATGGAAGTAGAGAATAGAATAGTGGTTACCAGAGGCTGGACAGGGTAGGGGTAGGGGATGGGAGGAGATTGTTCAATGGGTACAAAATTGCACTTAGATGAGAAGAATAAGTTCTAGTGTTGTATTGCACAGCAGGGTAACTATAGTTAATAAATATTGTGTAGTAGATCTCAAAATAGCTAGAAGAGAAGATTTTTGAATGTTCTTACTACAAAGAAATGATGAATGTATCAGGTGATGGCTATGCTATATACCCTGACTTGATCATTATGCAACGTATACATGTATTGAGACATCACACTATACCTTTAAATATGAAAACAAAAAAGTCTCTTCCCCCAGTTCCATGATTTATATTTGGTGTATAATCATGGTTAACTATACAATCTCTTTCTTTTAAAAAAAATCAGGTTTATCGAGAAATAATCTTTTTATTTTTATTTTGTTTTAGAGACAGGGTCTCTGTCTCACATAGTGAAGTATAGTTGCTGATTGTAGCTTACTCTAAATATTTAAAGGGAATAAAGGGAATTATTTATTTATTTATTTATTTATTTATTTATTTATTTTTTGGCTGGGGCCGGATTTGAACCCCCCACCTCCAGTATATGGTGCTGACGCCCTACTCCTTTGAGCTACAGGTGCTGCCCTATTTATTTATTTTCTTTTAATTTTTTTTTAAGACAAAGTCTCACTCTGTCATCCTAGGTAGAGTGCTGTGGCGTCATAGCTCACAGCAACCACAAACTCGGGCTCAAAGCAATCCTCTTGCCTCAAACATCTGAGTAGCTGGGACAACAGACTATAATGCCTGGCTAGTTTTCTATTTTTAGTAGAGATGGGGTCTTGCAGCTTGGTGCCTGTAGCTCAAGTGGCTAGGGTGCCAGCCACATACACTGGAGCTGATGGGTTCAAATCCAGCCTGGGCCTGCCAAACAACAATGATGATACTAAAACCAAAAAAGAAAAGAAATGGAGTCTTGCTCCTGCTCAGGCTGATCTTGAACTCCCGAGCTCAGGCAATCCACCCACCTCAGCCTCCCAGAGTGCTAGGATTACAGGTGTGAGCCACTGTGCCTGACTTATCTAAATGTTTTTGAGACAAGGTCTCACTCTGTTGCTTGGGCTAGAGTGCAGTGGCATCATCATAACTCATTGTAACCTCAGACTTTTGGACTTAAGAGATCCTTCTGCCTCAGGTTTCTGAGTAGCTGGTCCTACAAGTTCTTCCTCACTTCTTTTTTTAATAGAGATGGGTTCTTACTATGTTGCTCAGGCTGGTCTCAAACTCCTAGACCTCAAATGATCCTTCCACCTTGGCCTCTGAAAGTGAAAGTGCTAGGATTGGGTAGTGCCTATGGCTCAGCAAGCAAGGCGCTGGCCCCATATACCGAGGGTAGCGGGTTCAAACCTGGCCCCAGCCAAACTGCAACAAAAAAATAGCCAGGTGTTGTGGCGGGTGCCTGTAGTTCCAGCTACTTGGGAGGCTGAGGCAGGAGAATTGCGTAAGCCCAAGAGCTGGAGGTTGCTGTGAGCTGTGACGCCACGCACTCTACCAAGGACAATAAAGTGAGACTCTGTCTCTAAAAAAAAAAAAAGTGCTAGGATTACACACATGAGCCGCTCTGCCAGCCTAAGATATAATTTAGTACAATGAAATTCATCGTATATACATATATACATATAGAGCTCATCCTTATTCTTTTTATAAAAATAGTCATATTTCATCATATGGATGATATACTTTATAATTCTATTCTTAGAACATTCTGTAGAACACAAAATTGTAGTGGCTATTTTTATAGATGGGGTCTTGCTCTTGCTCAGGCTAGTCTCAAATCTGTGTGTTCAGGCAATCCTCCTGCCTTGGCCTCCCGGAGTGCTAGGATTACAGATGTGAGCCACTGCGTGTGGCCTATTCTATATACTTTAAATCATCTATAGATTACTCATACCTAATACAATGTAAATACTATATAGTTGTCATACTACATTGTTTTCTTTGTATTATTTTCATCATTGTATTGTTTTTTCTATATATATGTATATATATATATAGATTTTTTTTCTTTTTACAGTTTATGGCCGGGGCCGGGTTTGAACCCACCACCGGTGTATGGGGCTGGCACCCTACTCTTTGAGCTACAGGTGCTGCCTGAAATTCATCCTTTTTAGGTATACAGGTCAATGAGATTTTAGCAGGCCTGGGCTGGGTTCAAACCTGCCAGCCTAGGTGTATGTGGCCCATGCCCTAACCACTGAAAGCTACGGGCACCAAGCTGCACTCAATGAGTTTTTGACAAGAGTATAGTCATGTAACCACTACCACAATCAAGATATCAACTGTTTCCTTTACCTTTGTCCCTCTTAAGTCTGATTTTTGCCCCTACAATTTTGTGTTCTACAGAATATCCTAAGAATAGAATTATAAAGTATATCATCCATATGATGAAATATGACTATTTTTATAAAAAGAATAAGGATGAGCTCTAACGACTGATATGGAAAGATCTCCAAGATATATCATGTGAAAAAAGTAAAGTGCCAAGCAGTTACTGCAGTGTGGTATCTTTTTTATTAAAAGTAGGGGGTGGGAGAGGTGAGTGCTAAAAATCTATGTTCATATTTGCTTATGCCTAATAAAATTCTGGAAGATACATAATAAACAAAGAACAGTGATTTCCTGTAAGAGAGAACTGAGCAGATGGGGGACAAATATGGGATGGAGACTTTTTGCTATATACCATTTTATATTTCTGGCTTTTGAACCATGTGAATGTATCACGTAGTGACAAAATTAAATTCAAGAAGAATTCTAAAATACTGGAAAATTATAGCATATAATCAGAAGGCTGAGTAAAGAGTTCTAAGTTCTTTGTACAACCTCCCTCAAAATCCAAGGGAATTGGTTCCAGGACTCCTGTGGATACCAAACTCCATGTATGCTCAAGTTCCTTATATAAAGTGGCATAGTTTTGCATACAACCCATGTACAACCTCCTATATACTTTATTTATTTTATTTTATTTTGTATTTTTACTTATTTTGAAAGAGAGTCTCACTTTGTTGCCCTTGGTAGAGTGCCATGGCATCATAGCTCACAGCAACCTCAAACTCTTGGACTTAAGCGATTCTCTTGCCCCAGCCTCCTGGTAGCTGGGACTACAGGCACCCGCCACAATGCCTGGCTATTTTTATAGATGGGGTCTTGCTCTTGCTCAGGCTAGTCTCAAATCTGTGCGCTCAGGCAATCCTCCTGCCTTGGCCTCCCAGAGTGCTAGGATTACAGATGTGAGCCACTGCGTGTGGCCTATTCTATATACTTTAAATCATCTATAGATTAATTATACCTAATACAATGTAAATACTATATAGTTGTCATACTACATTGTTTTCTTTGTATTATTTTCATCATTGTATTGTTTTTTGTTTGTTTGAGACAGAGTCTCACTCTGTTGTCCTTGGTAGAGTGCAATGGAGTCACACAGCTTACAGCAACCTCCAACTCCTGGGCTTAGGCAATTCTCATGCCTCAGCCTCCAAAGTAGCTGGGACTACAGGTACCCGCCACAACGACTGGCTATTTTTTATTGTAGTTGCCATTGCTGTTTTAGCTGGCCAGGGCCAGGTTCAAACCCGCCACCCTTGGTATATGGGGCCAGTGCCCTACCCATTGAGCATAGGCGCTGCCCTCATTGTACTGTTTTTACTTAATTTTGTTTAAATTACCAGTTGGCTGAATCTTCAGATTTGGAACCGTGCATACAGAGGGTGACCGTTCTGTTCAGAACACTTATAGTATTGTATAGCTCAAGATATCATTAAGTATGCATAGCAAAATTTTCATGGTAATCACAAAAGAATAAAATTAGAGGGCGGCACCTGTGGCTCAGTGGTTAGGCACCAGCCCCATATACCGAGGGTGGTGGGTTCAAACCTGGCCCTGGCCAAACTGCAACAACAACAAAAATTAGCCAGTCATTGTGGCGAGTGCCTTTAGTCCCAGCTACTTGGGAGGCTGAGGCAAGAGAATTGCCTAAGCCCAGGAGTTGGAGGTTGCTGTGAGTTGTGTGACCCCTCGGCACTCTACGGTACCCTGGGGTGATAAAGTGAGACTCTGTCTCTACAAAAAAAAAAAAAAAGAGAATAAAATTCTAATGTATCATTTCCGGGCAATGCCTATGGCTCAGTGAGTAGGGCAGTGGCCCCATATACTGAGGGTGGCGGGTTCGAACCCGACCCCAGACAAACTGCAACAACAACAACAACAACAACAACAACAATGGCCAGGTGTTATGGTAGGCACCTGTAGTCTCAGCTGCTCAGGAGGCTGAGGCAAGAGAATCACGTAAGCACAGGAGTTGGAGGTTGCTGTGAACTGTGATGCCATGGCACTCTACCGAGAGCAATAAAGTGAGACTCTGTCTCTAAAAAAAAAAAAAGAATGTATTTTTCCAAACCAGTAGAGAGAGAATATAGAGAATATATGAGAAAGAAAAGAAAAAAATAATCATTTGGAAAAAATCCAAAATGAGACAAGCAAAGTGTTCGTGGGGGGAGGACTATAAAGAAAACTGTACAAATAGGAAGCACAGAGCAAGATGATGGAAAGAAGCCAAAATATATCATAATTACAATAAAATTAATCAGCAAAAGTGCCGAGATGCTTAAATTAAAGTAAAAACAGAACCAATAATAGACTGTTTATAATAGGCTCACCATAAGGCCACAGAGAGGATGAAAGTAAAAACAATAGAAATGACTAAACTCAGACAAATACTAACAAACGAAAGCTGAGGTAGTTATATTAATATCAGAGAAAATGGATTTCAAGACAAAAGCATTATTAGCGTGGAAGAAGTTTAAAAATATGCCAAACAAAAGGCTAGGTGTGGTGGCTCACGTCTATAATCCTGGCACACTGGAAGACCAAGGTAGGTAGATTGCCTGAGCTCATGAGTTCAAGACCAGCCTGAGCCAGAGAAGACCCCATCTCTAAAAATAGCTGGGCACTGTGGCAGGTGCCTGTAGTCCCAGCTACTTGGGAGTCTGAGACAAGAGAATCACTTAAACCCAAGAGTTTGAAGTTGCTATGAGCTAAGATGCCATGGCACTCTACTGAGGCCGACAAGGTAAGACTGTCTCAAAAAAAAAAAAATTGCTAGGCGGCACCTGTGGCTCAGCGGGCAGAGCACTGGCTCCATATACCGAGGGTGGAGGGTTCAAACCCAGCCCTGGCCAAACTGCAACAAAAAAATAGCCGGGCACTGTGGCAGGCACCTGTAATCCCAGCTACTCAGGAGACTGAGGCAAGGGAATCGCCCAAGCCCAGGAGTTGGAGGTTGCCATGAGCTGTGATGCCACAACACTCTACTGAGGGCAACTAAGTGAGACTCTGTCTCTAAAATAAATAAATAAATAAATAAATAAATAAGCCAAACAGCTATAAGTACACAAAACTTGGGCTCGGCGCCTGTTTTTTTGGTTGTAGTAGTTGTCATTGTTGTTTGGCAGGCCCAGGCTGGATTTGAATCTGCCATCCAACCCTGTATGTGGCTGGTGCCTGTAGCTCAAGCGGCTAAGGCACCAGCCACATACAGGTTCACTGGCAGGTTCGAATCCAACCCGGGCCTGCCAAACAACAATGACAACTACTACAACAACAAAAAAAAAACAGCCAGGCGTTGTGGCAGGCGCCTGTAGTCCCAGCTACTTGGGAGGCTGAGGCAAGAGAATCACTTAAGCCTAGGAGTTGGAGATTTCTGTGAGCTGTGATGTCACAGCACTCTATGCAGGGGGACAACTTGAGACTCTATTTCCAAAAAAAAAAAAAAGAAAAGGAAACTTGGAAAAAATATAGAAGATTTGAAGAGTACAATTAACTGTTGGTTACACTAGAACCCCGAACTTAAAAATTAGTTCTCAATTTTCTCAAACACCTGAGGAAAATTTATAAAAATTAAATACTAGCCTATAAAGCAAGTTTTAGCAAATTTCAAAGAATTAATATAATACTGATAACATTCTCTGAAAATAGTGAAATTAAATTAGATGTTAATACCAAAGAAATAAAGAAAACATTTTCCATGTATTTAGAAACACACTACTAAAGATGTCAGTTCTCCCAAATTGATATATAGGTTTAATAAAATTCTACCCAAAGTCCACCAAGGTTTCATGTAGAATAGACAAAACTGTTCTAATGTATATGAAAAGGCAAAAGAACTAGAATAGCCAAAATAAATTTGCAAAAAAGAATAATAGAAGAAGCAGCCTACTCAATTTTAGGACTTTTTATAGAGCTAGACTAATCCTGACTGTGTGATACTGGCAGAAGGATAGACACATAGATCAATGGACAGGACAGAGAACTCAAAAATAGACCTGTACAAAAATGCCCAACTGATTTTTCACAAAGGTGCAAAAGCAATTCAATGGAGGAGAGATAGCCTTTTCAACAAATAGTGGTAGACTAATTGGACATCCATAGGCAAAAACCCCCCATGAACCTTGACCTAAGTCTCATACTTTCTATAAATATTAACTCAAAATAGATCACAGACTTACATGTAAAGCACAAACCTTTTAGGAAAAAAATGGGAGAAAATATTTGAGATACAGCACCAAGCAAAAATTTCTTTGACTTGATACTAAAAGCATGATCCACAGAAGGAAAAACTGAGAAACTAGACTATAAAAATAAAAAACTTTTGCTTTGTCAAAAGTTCTGTTAAGAAAATAAAAAGGCTACAAACCAAAGAAAATATTTGCAAACCACAGAGGACTAGTACCCAGAATATCCAAAGAACTCTCAAAACTCAACAATAAAAAAAGACCCAACTATAAAATTGACTAAAACATATTTATTAACAGTTCACATGGCTCGGTGCCTGTGGCTCAATTGGCTAGGGCGCCAGCCACGTACACCTAAGGTGGCGGGTTCGAATCCCCAGCCCGGGCCAGCCAAACAACAATGATGGCTGCAACCAAAAAATGGCCGGGCATTGTGGCCGGTGCCTATGGTCCCAGCTACTTGGGAGGCTGAGGCAGGAGACTCGCTTGAGCCCAGGAGTTGGAGGTTGCTATGAGCTGTGATGCCATGGCACTCTACCCAGGGGGATAGCTTGAGGC
>CAUYQV010082532.1:0-10827 GCA_963574575.1 Galagoides demidoff
CGGAGCCTCAAGCTATCCCCCTGGGTAGAGTGCCATGGCATCACAGCTCATAGCAACTTCCAACTCCTGGGCTCAAGCGAGTCTCCTGCCTCCGCCTCCCAGGTAGCTGGGACCACAGGCGCCCGCCACAACGCCCGGCCGTTTTTTGGTTGCAGCCATCATTGTTGTTTGGCGGGCCCGGGCTGGGGATTCGAACCCGCCACCTTAGGTATACATGGCTGGCGCCTTAGCCGATTGAGCCACAGGCACCGAGCCGTGAGACCCTATCTTGGAAAAAAAAAAAGGTGGAAATTTGAATAGAGACAGACATGCACAGAGGGAAGATGATGTGAAGACACGTACGGGAAAGCCATATAGGCCAAGATATGTCTGGAGCTACCAGAAGCTGGAAGAGGCAAGGAAGTATCCTTCTCCTACTGGGTAGAGGGAACAGGATAGTCCTGCTGACACCTTGGTCACAAACTTCTAACCTCCAGAGTTAGTTTTTGGTACATGGCAGCTCTAGGAAACTAATATAAGATATCAGCTCAAGACCTGCTACTTTCAGGGACATAGAAATGGCAGCAAATTATTCACAAGAATGAATTTTAGGACAGAAAATAGTCATATTTCAATGCCTACTATAGACAACGTCCCTTGCTACCAACAGCATGTTGTCCTTGAAAGATTATGGGCCCAGAGTGTTAGATTGCCTCAGAAAGCCCCGTCCTGCCCTTAAAGTTACAACTCCTCCCTAGCATAGGGAGTGGCCTGCTTACCTCATCAACCTGTTCCAATTTCCCGCTGCCCACCCCTAATGGCTTTCTGCTGGAGGAATAACTCCTTATTGGTTATCCCACCAGCCCGTCACCATTGTAAAACTCCCCTATATAAGAATATGTCCCCTCCCCCGCACCCCCCACCGCCATTTCTCTCTCTCTCTCTCTTGCCTCCTCCTGCCTTCTTTCTTTGCTCTCTTTTCTCTCTCTTCCCCCTTGCTCTTCTCTACTCTCTCTCTGTCTTCTCTGCCCCACTCTCTCCTTATCTTTCTCTCTTCTTTTCTCTCCTCCTTGGTGCTGCTCTGCAGCCTCCCTCCCCCCACCAATAAAGACCTTTCGTACAAGCCTTGGTGGTCTGAGAATTCTCTGCCGGTCGAAGTGCCTCTCTTTCACAGAGCCTGAGACGTCGGTTAAGGATCCAGGCTCTGTCTCTATTAGGACATGTGATCTTTGGCCAGTACCCTTGCTCCTGGGTACCTTAGTCTTCTTAACTGTCATTGGATACACTAACCTGTTTAATTCTCAAGAATTAAATGAGAATGCATGTATGTGAAAACGAGCACTTAAAAGTTCAATAAATGTGTGCTGGAAAAGTTTTGCTAATCGCTTATCACTGGGCCTGATCAGAGGAACAGTTCTGGATCAGATATCAGGTACAGAGAAGCTTCTGAAGGGCAAACACCAGATGCATTCACACACGAGACAAACTATGTTCACTGAGAAGCAACTGGAAGCTTTGAATGCCTTGTTCAATAAGAACTCATTCCCAGGCTAGCAGCGGTGGCTCACACTTGTAATCCTAGCACTCTGGGAGGCCAAGGCAAGTGAATTGCTTAAGCTTAGGAGTTTGAGACCAGCCTAACCAAGAGCAAGACCCCATCTCTACTAAAAATAGAAAAACTACCCCATAAATGCATCAATGTACAAAGTTATGATTTAATAAAAAATGTTAAAAAAAAAAAAAAAAGAAAGAAAGAAAGCAAGAAAGAACAGAAAACAGAAACTAACCAGGCATTGTGATGGGCGCCTGTAGTGCCAGCTACTTGGGAGGCTGAGGCAAGAGGACAGGGTGACAGAGTGACACTGTCTCAAAAAAGAAAAATTAAATAAAAAAAAAAGAACTTGTATCCAAACTCCAGTCTTCAGAAAGAGATGGCCTCAAAAATGAACATATATCCAACAGTACTGCAGGTTTGGTTCCAGAACCAGAGAACAAAACTCAAGAAAGCAAAGTGCAAGGATGTTCAGCAAAAAACCAGAAGCTCAATAGCAGCAGATACCTAAGCATGGAAGCAAGACCAGTCCTTCCCAGAAAAATATGGACACACAACCCAGATCCCCTAACAATACCTATCCTGACATCTACCCCATAGCCTGTGTTTACACAGATAACCTGGCACCCTCATACCAACTCAGCTTGTACCCAATGTTAAGGTCCCTGCCGATGTCTTCCTTGACCATAGAATAGTCCATTTTGGTTGCTGCCAACATCCAAACACTTCCTGCCTCTATCGCATTTTAGAATCCAAGATCATTTCCCTATGCTTCAGTGCTAGTATTTTTGGCTGTTCACTTCTACAAAGTAGGGAGAGACACCAGACGTAAAAGCTCCCATGCAATGATTTCCAATCAAGCGACTTCATAGACATCACAACACAGATGGATTTCAAAAACATTATGTGGTACGAAAGAAAGACTTGGAAGCTACAGACTGTGTAATTCCATTTATATGAATCCCTACAGCAGGGAAAACTCATCTCAGAAAGATTAGTATCTGCTCATATGGAAAGAATTAAAATGTTTCATATCTTAATTAGGATGGTAGTAACCTGCGGGAATAAATTCATCAAAACCCTGAGAACTGGCAGGGTGCTGGGCTCATGCCTGTAATCCTAGCACTCTGGGAGGCTAAGGAGGGTGAACTGCCTGAGTTTACAGGTTTCTGACCAGCCTGAGACAGAGTAAGACCCCTGTCTCTTAAGATAGCTGGGCCTTGTAGTGGGCACCTGTAGTCCCAGCTACTTGGGAGGCTGAAGTAAGAGAATTGCTTGAGCCCAAGAGTTGGAAGATGCTGTGAGCTGTGATGCCACAGTACTCTACCAACTCTGCCACTGCCCCCCCAAACCCTGTGAACTATATAAAGAAAAGTTTTGCTGTTTGCAATCCTGTTTCTTATTCTCCCCTTTTACGTAATAATGAATGGAGGCACAGAGATGTTAAAAACTGTTTTGAGGTAACACAGCACTTAGATGTAGAAGGTGCTCAATAAATATAATAATTACTATTTATGAGGGTTTTTTTTTTTTTGCAATTTTTTGCCAGGGCCAGGTTTGAACCCACCACCTCCAGTATATGGGGCTGGCACCCTACTCCTTGAGCCACAGGCACCGCCCCTTATGAAGGGCTCTTAATCTTTTTTTTTTTTTTTTGAGACAGAGCCTCAAGCTATCCCCCTGGGTAGAGTGCTGTGGCATAGCTCACAGCAACTGCCAACTCCTGGGCTCAAGCGAGTCTCCTGCCTCCGCCTCCTAAGATGCTGGGACCACAGGCACCCGCCACAACGCCTGGCTATTTTTTTTGGTTGCAGCCATCATTGTTTGGTGGGCCCGGGCTGGATTCGAACCTGCCACCTTACGTGTATGTGGCTGGCACCTTAGCCACTTGAGCCACAGGTGCCGAGCCAGGGGTCTTAAACTTGTTGTATCACTTATTACAGTATCCTCATGTTTACAAATGGGGTAACTGAGGCTTAGAGAAGCTAAATTGCCCATGGTTACAGAGAAATAAAAATTCAACCTCCAGCCCGGGTACAGTGGCTCATGCCTGTAATCCTAGCCCTTTGGCTGAGGCAGAAGGATTGCTTGAAGACTGGAGTCTGAGACCAGTCTGAGCAAGAGTCTCTACTAAAAATGGAAAAATTGGGTGGTGCTGTGGCTCAGTGAGTCGGGCGCCGGCCCCATATACCCAGGGTGGCAGCTTCACACCCAGCCCCAGCCAAACTGCAACAAAAAAATAGCCAGGCATCGTGGAGGGCACCTGTGGTCCCAGCTACTTGGGAGGCTGAGGCAAGAGAATCACCTAAGCCTAGGAGTTGGAGGGTGCTATGAGCTGTGACTCCATAGCACTCTACTGAGGGCAACAAAGTAAGACTCTATCTCTTAAAAAAAAAAGAAAAAGGAAAAATTAACTGGGTTTGGTGGCAGGCGCCTGTAGTCCCAGCTACTTGGGAGGCTGAGGCAAGAAGATTGTTTGAGACCAAGAGTTTGAGAGACAGGGTGTGGTGGCTCACGCCTGTTGTCCCAGCGCTGTGGGAGGCCGAGGCGGGTGGATGGCCTGAGCTCAGCTGAGTTCGAGACCAGCTGAAGACCAGCCTGAGGCAGAGTGAGGCAGAGTGAGCCAGAGTGGGACCCCATCTCTACAACAACAACAAGACAGCCGGACCTCGTGATCCCAGCTACATGGGGGGCAAGAGAACACTACAGGAGGAAGAAGTAAAAGAAAAAAAAAACAACTTCAAAGTAAGATAAGTTAAAAGCAAAAATTAAAAAAAAAAAAGAGTTTGAGATTCCAGTGAGCTACGATGATGTCACTGAATTCCAGCTTGGGTGACAGAATGAGACCCTATCTCAAAAATAAATAAATAAATTAAATTAATCTGGGAAAAATCAAAGATCTGCAATTCTGGCTTAAAGGGAGTAGGATAAATACTCATTATTTCCACAGATGTTCTAGATTCAGAAAAGAGTTATTACTTGCAGCATGCTTTCATTTGGGCTGTGCCTCAGAATAGTTAGTGCCTTGGTAAAGCCTCCTGAGCCTCAGGCTACAGAGAGGCAAGAACTTCTTAGTTTGCTTAGTTTCTCTTTCCACCCCATTCCAACAATGTAGATACAGCTTACAAAAGTGCATCTAGATCATAGGTCCTCCTGAGAAAACCTAAGACAAACCCCACATTCCACAACACTTTATTGATACTGTTTTAAGAGTGCCAAGGTCATAAAAAACAAGGAAGGACTGAGGAGCTATTATGACCACAGAACACTAAGGAGAAATAACCAGATGCTATGTGGCATCTGGATAAGGTCCTGGAACAGAAAAAAGACAGTAGTAGGAAAAATGGTGAAATTTGAATTAAGTCTTTGCTTTGCTAACAGTAGCATAGCAATGTTAATTTCTTGATTCTGAGCATTGTAAGAAAGAGTAAGAAAGATGATTAAGTAAGATGTTAACTTTAGGGGTCACTGAGTGAGAGATATAGGGAAACTACCATTTTTGCAACTTTTACGTCTAATATTAGCAGCTCAAAATGAAAAGTTTATAAATTACATCAGTAGAACCTCTGTAAGTGTTGAGAAAAACAAATATATATTAAAAGTCTTTATTTAAAGCAATCTATCACTATATGAAATACAGCTAGTGCAACAAACAGTAATAGCTGGGGAAAATGTCACTGCAAAGAATAAGAGCAGGAAGATTAGGATAAACCCAAAGATAGGCAAGGCTGAGTACAACTGCCAAAGGTAAATTTCAAATTTGGCTCTGAGGCTCAGCGCCTGTAGCTTAGCAGCTAGGTCACCAGCCACATACAACTGAGCTGGCAGGCTTGAACCCAGTCCGGGCCTGCCAAACAACAATGACAACTACAACAACAAAAAAATAGCTAGGCCTTGTGGCCGGCGCCTGTAGTCCCAGCTACTTGGGAGGCTGAGGCAAGAGAATCGCTTAAGCCCAAGAGTTTGACACCATAGCACTCTACCAAGGGTGACAAAGCAAGACTCTGTCAAAAAAAAAAAAAAAAAAAAAGAAAAGGGGAAGCGCCTGTGGCTAAGTAGGTAGGATGTTGACCCCATATACCAAGGGTGGCAGGTTCCCCCCCAGCCTCGGTCAAACTGCAACAAAAAAATAGCTGGGCGTTGTAGCAGGCACCTATAGTCTCAGCTGCTTGGGAGGCTGAGGCAAGAGGACCTAAGCCCAGGAGTAGGAGGTTGCTGTGAGTTGTGTGATGCCCCAGCACTATCACCGAGGGTGATAAAGAGAGACTCTGCCTCTTAAAAAAAAAAAAAAGTCCCACCCAGGATAGTTCCTTTTCATTAACTGAACAGATTAGGGATTATATCTGTAAAAGTTCCTTTTGCCATATATAGTAACATAATCACAGGAATAATATCCTATGAGATCTATAGGTCTTACCCATACTCAAGAGGGTAGATTATACAAGGCCTTGGGTCATTAGGGGTCATTTCAGAAGCCTACTATACTACTTATCTGTAGTTTTCACTTTTAAAAAAAATTATGCATATGGAATACTTGCCAAATAAGAAAACGCACAGGTTGGGCAAGGTGGCTCACACCAGTAATCCTAGCATTCTGGGAGGCCAAAGCAGGTAGATTGACTGAGCTCAGGAATTCAAGACTGCTCTGAGCAAGAAAGAGTGAGACCTCGTCTACTAAAAGTAGAAAAATTAGCCAGGCATAGTGGCAGGCACCTGTAGCTGAGACTCTGTTTTTTTTTTTTTTTTTGAGACCAATCCTCAAGCTGTCCCCCTGGGTAGAGTGCCATGGCATCACAGCTCATAGCAACCTCCAACTCCTGGGCTCAAGCGAGTCTCCTGCCTCTGCCTCCCAAGTAGCTGGGACCACAGGCACCCGCCACAACGCCCGGCCATTTTTTTTTTTGGGGGTTGCAGCCATGATTGTTGTTTGGCGGCCGGGCTGGGGATTCGAACCCGCCACCTTAGGTGTACATGGCTGGCGCCTTAGCCGATTGAGCCACAGGCACCGAGGGCCAGGACTTTTCTTAAAGGTAACTCCAACCCATTCTCCACATTTCATATAGAGTTCCCATGTTTTCTCACAAAGAGACAATGACTGTTTGACAGTGACCGCTTAGATTTCCGCTCTTCCCCATCTGGATGTGTTCACAACTTTCTTTTTTTTTTTTTTTGAGACAGAGCCTCAAGCTATCCCCCTGGGTAGAGTGCCATGGCATCACAGCTCATAGCAACCTCCAACTCCTGGGCTCAAGCAAGTCTCCTGTCTCAACCTTCCAAGTAGCTGGGACTACAGGCGCCCGCCACGACGCCCGGCCATTTTTTGGTTGCAGCCATCATTGTTGTTTGGCGGGCCGGGGCTGGGGATTCGAACCCGCCACCTTAGGTGTATGTGGCTGGCGCCTTTGCCATTTCTGCAACAGGCACCGAGCCAATGTTCACAACTTTCTAACTGGTTAGTCAAACAGCACTACTGCAGATGTCAGCAATGCCCTTGTGATTAAGCAATGTGTTAGGTTTGCAAAATTAACATTTCATGTCTGGATATGGTGGCTCATACCTGTAATCTTAGCACTTTGGGAGGCTGAGGTAGGAAGAATGCTTGAGGCCAGGAGTTTGAGACCAGCCTGAGATCCCCACCTCCACAAAAAATTAAAAAATTAGCCAGGCACTGTGGCACACGCCTGTAGTCCCAGCTACCTGGGAGGCTGAGGCAGGAAGATTGCTTGAGTCCAGGAGTTTGAGGTTGAGGTGAACTACACACTTTAGCCTGGACAAGAGAGTGAGACCGTCTCAAAACCCTCCTCCAATTTTGAGATACAATGATACATATATAACGATAACGAATCATATTGATTCTGGTGTATTATGTTACTTGCTATCACCCATATTTTTAAATCTATATTACTGCAGGCAAACAAATGGCAATAACATTAACTTTTGTTCAGTAAAATCTGTACTTAATTTTCTATCACAAAATTATTATTATTTTTTGAGACAGAGCCTCAAGCTATCCCCCTGGGTAGAGTGCTGTGGCATCATAGCTCACAGCAACCTCCAAATCCTGGGCTCAAGCGAGTCTCCTGCCTTCGTCTCCCAAGTAGCTGGGACCACAGGCGCCCACCATAATGCCTGGCTATTTTTTGGCTGCAGCCGTCATTGTTGTTTGGCGGGCCCGGGCTGGATTCAAATCCACCACCTTAGGTGTATGTGGCTGGCGCCTTAGCCACTTGAGCCATAGGCACTGAGCCACAAGAATTATTCTTACTGTCATCATGAACTTTTTCTTTGAAAACATCTTTACCTTATACTTGATATGCTACCTAATAGAAAAAGAGTTCTTTGGAAAGACTTACTCAACAAAAACCTCTAGCTGTGCCAAATAACATAAAATGTATTGCTGAGAGGATCACTTTTGTTCCAACATGGTCCCTGACTATCACATTATATAGCAATAGAGTATTTTCTAATTCTTTTCTGGGTTGGGTAGGGGTGGAAGGGAAGATTTGGAAAATCAGATACTCAAATTTCAGCATATAATTATTCAAATCAATTTTAATGATTTCAGTTCAATACGACTGAAAATGTAGTGTCATTAAAGGACATTTCTTGCTAAATTTCAGATTACAGGTTTGTAGACCATTTCTGAGCAGAAGCATCATATCTACTAAGTATTCGGCTTATTAACTAAGGTAACAGACAGTCTCATGGTAGGAGGTAAGGAAGAACGATGATTAGCTCATAGACTTTGCATAAGAAAAGAAAAAAGACAAAAACCAAAGCAAATAACACAGCAGCTACAGATATTAGTAAAATAAAAATACAACCCCCAAAATCCAGTTCTTAAATTACCAGAAAAAACATACAGGTAAAGTTGTAGCAGAAACAGTCTTCACAGATTTGGGTAACTTTATTTGCATTTTATAGTGATTTCTTAAGGCCTACATCCAATGAAATAATTTTAAAAAGCTCTATGAGGAATGAAAATTTAGATGTCTATTACATTTTTCTTAAAAAAAAAAAAAGAAAGCTTAAATTTCTGAATGAGCAAGATTCACTTTTGTGGGTAGAGGCCCTGCTTCTTCATGATCTTCAGTTTTAGATCTAACAACCACGAGAGAAGAAGTTGGATATCTGTTTAGTTTTTGTTCATTCACAAACTCCAAGTCACCATAGATACTCAGCTTCTGCAAAAGAAAACCAATGCACATTAGTAATTTGGATAATTAGTAACCTTTCCTAGTAAGTCTTCAAATAACAATTTAACCTACGGATATTTGGTAAAAAAAAAAAAAAAAAAAAAAAAAAAAAATTTACTATAAACATCTTGAGAATGAAGAATGCTTTTATTCCAAGTCATAAGTGATTAGCTCCCCGTAGATGGCTGAGGAAAACTCTTCCACACATCCCAACTTAAAATCCTTGGAAGTGTAACAATTATCAAGAATAATTAGCATAGATTTAAATGAAGTTAGTGTGGTCATACCTAGAACTCTGGTACTAGATGTTGAATGGATGCCTTAAATGAGCAAGTCCCAGGCTGGGCGTGGTGGCTCAGACCTGTAATCCTAGCACTCTGGGAGGCTGAGGCAGGTGGATTGCCTGAGGTCATGGGTTTGAGACCAGTCTGAGCAAGCGTGAGACCTGGGTCTCTAAAAATAGCTAGGCATTGTTGGCAGGCGCCTGCCGTCCCAGCTACTTGGGAAGCTGAGGCAAGAGGATCGCTTGAGCCCAGGAGTTTGAGGTTGCTATGAGCTGTGATGCCACGGCAAAAAAAAAAAAAAAAAAAAAAGATTAAGTCCTTCCAGATCTTAGCTCTCCTACCAAGTGGTAAAATAATTTGGTGCAAGTTTTCTTGCTACTAAATGTTTTAACTTAGCATATATGGAAAATTATATACGCCTTTTTAAGAATATATATAAAACACTAACATTGATAGAAAGGTCTTTATAAACATACAGAATTTCTCAAATTGTTACTATCATTCAAGAAGTTACTAAAAGAATGAAAGCATAAACAACATCACTGCCATCAAAGTAGTTTTGATTTGCATTTCTCTGATGATTAAGGATGAGCATTTTTTCATATGTCTGTAGGCTGTGTGCCTGTCATCTTCAGAGAAGTTTCTCTTCAAGTCTCTTGCCCACCCTGAAATGGGATCACTTATTCTTTTCTTGCTAATACGTTTGAGTTCCCTGTGGATTCTCGTTATTAACCTTTGTCAGAGATATAACCTGCAAATATCTTCTCCCATCCTGAGGGCTGCCTGCTTGCTTTACTTACTGTGTTCTTAGCTGTGCAGAAGCTTTTTAGTTTGATCAGGTCCCAGTAGTGTATTTTTGATGCTGCTTCAATTGCCTGGGGGGGGGGTCCTCCTCATAAAATACTCGCCCAGGCCGATTTCTTCAAAAGTTTTCCCTATACTTTCTTCTAGTATTTTTATAGTTTCATGTCTTAAGTTTAAATCTTTAATCCACTGAGAGTCTATCTTAGTTAATGGTGAGAGGTGTGGGTCCAGTTTCAGTCTTCTACAGGTCGCCAGCCAGTTCACCCAGCACCATTTGTTAAATAGGGAGTTTTCCCCACTGAATGTTTTTAATTGGCTTGTCAAAGATCAAATAACGGTAAGTAGCTGTTTCATTTCTTGGTTCTCCATTCTGTTCCATACATCTACCTCTTTGTTTTTGTGCCAGTACCATGCTGTTTTGATCACTATCAATTTATAGCATAGTCTGAGGTCTGGTGGCATAATTCCTCCTGCTTTGTTTTTATTTCTTAGTAATGTCTTGGCTATTTGAGGTTTTTTCTGATTCCATATAAAACGAAGTATTTTTTTTTTGAGATCTTTAAAGTATGACAGTGGAGCTTTAATAGGGATTGCATTAAATTGTATATTGCTTTGGGTAGTATGGACATTTTAACAATGTTGATTCTTCCCAGCCATGAGCATAGCATGTTTTTCCATTTGTTAACATCTTCAGATATTTCTTTTCTTAGAGTTTCATAGTTTTCTTTATAGAACTCTTTCACATCCTTTGTTAGGTAAACTCCCCAATATTTCATCTTCTTTGGCACTACTGTGAACGGAATAAAATCCTTGACTGTTTTTTCAGCTTGACTATTGTTGGTATATTGGTATATACAAAGGCTACAGATTTATGAGTGCTGATTTTGTAACCTGAGATGCTACAGTAATCCTTATTTGTACAATTTTTTAAAATTACTTACTGGTTTTTCTAAGAAGTGAAGAAGGTATAATTTTATACCATACGTATGTATTACTTCTCAAAGTTAAAAAA
>CAUYQV010082535.1:0-14345 GCA_963574575.1 Galagoides demidoff
AACTTCCAGGGCAAGGATAGTGAGCGCTGTAAACCAAACCATTCCCAGAACTAAAATATACTTCAGATTCATTTGAGTTCCCACCTGTCTGAGTGGAAAAAGTGTTGTTGAATACACAGGGCATTCCATAGAGAAAATGGAAGGGTCAACCATCTTTAGTTTAGGGTACTAAAAATGAATACACCAAAAAACTGAAAAACAAGCAAGAGGTCCAGGCTTATCCATAAGCGCTTAATGCTCCGATAGGACAGTGCCCAACAATCTTTAAAGGAGTACTACAAAACCCAGCGCTCAGTAACAAGAACAGTCACGATGTGAAGAAGAAGCTGGGAAATACGTCCTATAACCAGGAGATGAATTAGTCAATAGAAACAGAACCCAAAATGACAGACATGATTGAATTAGCAGAAAAGGATTTTAAAACAAGTATTATAAAAATTATAAATACGTACAGAAGTTGGGAGGAAAACATGAACATAATGAGGTGAGAAATGGAAGATATAAAAAGAACCCAATGGAACTTCTAGAGGTGAAAATGCAACACTGGGAATAAGAATTCACCAAGGATAGAAAAAATCCCTGAAGGAATAAGGACTGAAAATTTTCCAAATTTATGAAAATATAAATCTCATCCAAGAAACTCTAACCACAGCAAGGCAGAGCATAATCAAATTACTGACAACCAGTGCAGTAGCCTCCCCTACGTGTGGTTTTGTATTTGGTGGTTTCACTTACCCTGGGCAACTGTGGTCTGCAATTATTAATGGAAAACTTCAGAAATACACAATTCCTCAGTTTTAAATTGCACATCATTCTGGGTAGCATAATGAAATCTCATGCCATCCTGCTGTGTCTTGCGACCCCTTTGTCTAGTGTACCCATGCTGCATGCACTAACCACCCATGTGTCACACGGTAACTGCCTCAGTTATCAGATGGACTGCCGCCGCCTGTGTCACGATACTGTGGTCAAGTCTCCCTTATGTAATCTAATAATGGTCCCCAAACTTGAGAGTAGTAGTGATGCTGGTAATTTCCTTCTTTGGGTGAAAAAGCGAAGGTTTCTGACTTAGTAAGGAAGAAAAAAAAATTGCATGCTGAGGTTGCTAAGATTTATGGTAAGAACAAATCTATCTGTGAAATTGGAAGAGAAGGAAAAAGAAATTTGTGCTAGTTTTGCTGTCACACCTCATACTGCACAAGTCACAGCCACAGTGTGTGACATTAAGTTTGTGTATTGAAGACATAAATAGGAACATGTTCTGATTGGCAGCAGTCACGTTTGTACTAGTCACAATTTTAGGGGGCTACTGGTGGTCTGAAAATGCACAAAACTCTGAAACCACGGATGGTACCAAACCCAAATATACTATGTTTTTTCCATAGAGGATAAAGGGGGACTGCTGTATACAGATTATTTCAACTTAATGTGTATCACTGATGTGCATTGTAGGAAAATAGATAGACATTAAAAACAAACAAGCATGGAAAAACTACAAACTTGAGAAATCCCCCCAATTTTTTTTGCCCCTTGTTCTTTATCTAGCATTCCTAACTTCCTTCTGGCCCAGTGATAGGAAGTTATATTAGATTGTTTCCTTTTATGTAAACTTTAAAGATCACAAAGGTTGTTACCCTCTCTCCCTGAGAACTATCTTAGACAAAGGGCATATGGCTTCTCTCTACAGGAAGTCCTTCTTAGCTCATGTTCTTTAAAAGTAACAGCAAGTGTCTCATCTAAGAATACCCAGCCTGTACTGTACCCACTTCTCCAGGGACACCGCCATATAAAGGTTGCTATTGCTATCTGGTGCTGGTGGTTTAGTGGCGATGGTGGTGATTTTTCTCACATAATAGCCAAAAGATGAGGACTGGAGTGGAGTCCTGCGGAGAGTTGGGTCAAGGACAACAGCCTCTCTCTTCTGGTATTAGAGAACCAGTCTTACATCACAATCGTGGGGTGAGGGGTTGTAAGGCTTGGCTCTTGTCTACTAATTGGAATGAGAAAAAAACTAGGCAAATAAATGTAAGCTAAGATGAAAAGTCATCCTGCCATAGGAATGAATATCTGACTCGTATCCACTATGTTAAACTGTGTGAAACAGGACTAATTCAAAAACAAGGAATTAAAAATAATGAGATTCAACTATCACTCAACTGAGTTAACAATGTGAGCAAACCGGATTTGTTTCTTTGAAGTAAATAGTTCCCAATCCAGCAAAAATAACCAGTTTTCAAACAGTGGAAAGGCACTTATATAGACCATGCATAGAATTGCTAACTCCCAGTGAGGAATTCCATATGTGTCCTTGTGACGCTTAGGAAACACAAACAAGAAAAGGCTCATTCACATTTTTTGGTTTTCATAAACAAGGATGACAGAAAAAAAAGATGAGCTGCTGATGTTTTTCCATTTCATCCTGAGAACATTTCACTCTGGAGATTATCACCAGGGCTAAGGTCTTGGAGTTTGCCATATTAAGATTGTTTTGGAAGAAATGCAGCTCCACGGGTACCTACTTAGTTACTGTTGGCACTGTGAATGCACCCAGCTGGGGAAAGACACACAGGGTCAGCGACAATCCCAAATATGCACCTGCTGCAACACCAGCCTCCAGTCCCTAAATGCCAAAGGAAGTGTTCCAGATATGTTTAGCCTCCAATTCACCTCCTCAAATTCAACAACATTGACGTGAATAATGGAAAACACATCGGATAATCCTCCATCACTGTTCAAACAGGATTTTTCCAATGTTTACTGTTTCTACTGACCACATTTGGTAAGATATTTGCTTCCTACTTTATTTCCCATGAGACTGTTCCCACTATAGGCAGTTAACACTTTAACTTCCTTGTTTAGAAATTTATGACTGGAGATATTCAAGTAATCTTTCAATTATGCCAGATTGCGTAAGACAATACCCACTCTCTACGATCGTGAAAAGAGCACTGGGGTAAGTAAAATGTCCACCAGTGTCCTGATATTGACAAAGTAGCTCACATCCATTCTGTAACATTAGATGTAGTTCTGTCTGATGCATTTTAAGAAGCACAGAATAAAGCCATGAGGGTTGCATAAACTGCTGGAGGTATGAGGATGACAGGTAGTGGGCAGGAAGAAACTACACTATGAGAGAAAAAAAGTCTAGTGTTTTTAGCCTGAAAGTGAGTGACAGTTTATTTGAAGCCTTTAAAGCCTACTAAAGAAATAGATTGGAAACAACATCTTGTCCTTCAGAGCCTAGGAATATTAGAAATCTGAAATCCCCTTTGAAGAATGAAACACACAGGTTTAAGACACACAAACCAGAATACTTCACCCAAGCAAGGCAACAAATAATATGATACAGCACGAAAGTGAGTAGGCCTCTGAAAGTTTGGAAATCCAAAGACCTCTTTACTGTATGTTGTTTCTCTTGCCTTCAGTTCAAGTTATTAAATTTTTGAAAATCCTTGTGGGTTTCTTATGTGTCAACTGATAATCAACTCCATTAGACAAAAACCAAATCTGCAAACCTCCCCAAGACAAGCCCTTTTCTACTTGGGCTTCTCTTGAGAGCACTGCGGGAGAAAAACCTTATTACTTCTTAATATCCTGTCATGTAACAGAAAATACGTAGCCAGACAGACCTTAAGATCCATAAAAGGAACTTTGCTCTGTTTAAAATGTTTTGTGCACCACTCTGTTAAATCCTTCTAAGTATGAACAAAAGGTCATACCGATCCACTCTAGATTTTATCTTTCCCAGAGCCATTTTTAATTTAGTTATTCATTTTAGAGACTCTAGGTGTGAGAAACAAGTTTATTGAAAACCTAGCAAGCTTTGGATCTTTTATTTTTAAAGATTATTTTTAGCTCATCTCCCTTGCCTCACATTTTATCCTAGGCAATAAGGAAAAAATAAGGTGGCATTTTGAATATCCTCCCTGGAAATCTTAACTAGATTATTGAGTTTAACAAGTGTCCTTTCTCTTTGCCATATTATCACAGATGATGATACTGGGAAACCCTCAGTTCCCAATAACATCTCTTCACCTTCCTTTAAATCTTCACTGAGAGCCTCCTCGAGGCCTTTTAGTCTCCACTAACACTCTGAGATCCTTAGACTTTCACTAACAGTCTTTTCAAAGTCATTCCAGCTTCTTCCTGATTTCAGTGCCACATATAGGTTTTGGTTATGGTGGCATCCCCGTTCTGTGTACCAAAATTTGCAACAGTTATCTATGGATACATAGACTATCCCCAAGACTTAGTGGCTTAAAGCAAGAGCAAGTATTCATTTTGTTCATGAATCTGTAATTCCGGCAGGGCTTAACAGGGACAACTTGTCTCACCTCAACAGCATCAACTGGGATAGCTTGACTAGGAGTTGGAGAATGGTCGGCAATTGGTGTTGTCTGTGGACTGGGAGTTCAGCCAGGGACAAAGGCCAGAAGCTTCTGTCTTCTCTACATAGGCCTCTTCCCAGGCTTTTTGGTCATCCTTACGTCATGGTGGCTAAATCCTAAAAGCAAGCAACCCGAGAGAATCAGATAAAAGTTCATTGGAATTTTTTGAGTTCTAGCATTTGAAGTCATAGGTCATCACTTTCACCATATTCTGTTGTTCAAAGCAGTTACAATAGCTGCAAAGAGATAGTTGCAAGGGAAAGGGATACAGTTTCCATCTCTTAATAAGAGAATGGCCAAGTTTTAAAAGAGTCTGTGAGGCAAGAACTATTGTTTGATTTGTCTTTGGAAATTGGATCTATCTTTGGAAAATACAATCTGCTACACTGAGTAAAAAAAGGATTGCATAGGGAATTTAATATTTTGGAAGATATATTTTTATCACTGACGTCATAACTACAAAGAGGGATTAAACACTCTAGCTCTTGGTCCTCTAACAGTGAATATGATCTGTCTGTATGGATTATAAATCTGCTCCAGTTTGGAATTCATTATGCCCCACAAGTAGACTTATTCTTGTCAATTATTTTCCTAAAATTTCAGTAATTTTACATATCTATTGTAAAATAATCTATTGTTTTTAATAATTGGAAAAAATGTCAATATTTTCCATGCAGTTCAATTCCATTTAACAAATATTTATAGATGACTTACTACATGCCCAACACTGTGCCAGGTATACAATGGTAAGTAAGGCATGTTTCTTCTATTGTAGTTGGGAAGACACACACTGTATGGTCAATGGCGATATAGTGTTCCAAAAGAAAAACATGAACATATATGTACTATACCCACATGAAAAGAAATAGACCCTAAATCATAACAAAACTAACTCCAAATAGATAAAAGACATAAACATAAGAGCTAAAGTTATGAAATTCTTAGAAGATAATGTAAGAGGAAATCTTCATGACCTGGAATAGGTGATTTTTTCCTTGGATATGACACAAAGAGGCACAAGCAGCAGCAAAACACACACACAAAATCAATTAAACTTCATCTGAATTAAAAATTATTGTGCTTCAAAGCACACCATCAAGAAAGTGAAAAGGGTGGCACCTGTGGCTCCGTGGTAGGGTGCCGGCCCCATATATCAAGAGTGGCAGGTTCGAATCTGGCCCCAGCAAAACTGCAACAAAAAATAGCCAGGTGTTGTGGCAGATGGCTGTAGTCCCAGCTACTTGGGAGGCTGAGGCAAGAGAATTGCCTAACTTCAGGAGTTGGAGGTTGCTGTGAGCTGTGACACCACAACACTCTACCAAAAGCAATAAAGTAAGACTCTATCTGTAAAAAATAAATAAATAATTAAAGAAAGTAAGTAAAAAGATGACCCAAAGAATAGGAGAAAAAGTTTTACAAATCATATATCTAAGGGATTTGTACCTAGAACAATGATTTCTCCTAACTCAAAAATTGAAAGACAACTAAAGATACTAAAAACTACAAAATTGTGCATATTCAATAAATGGGTAGAGTCTGTGAATTATGTTTCAGTAAAGGTCACACACACACACACATAGTATATACACTTAAATGTATGTACTAGGTGAATTAGAGACATAGATAAAGTAGTGATTTCTGCTTGGTGGGCCACAAAGGGCTTCATGACAGAAGAGATGTTGGAAGTGTGGATGGCACTGGAGGAAAGGAAAAGGGTTTTCAAGCAGACAGGAGGGAACTTGCACCTATGGGGAAGCATGGAGCAGCCTGGTTGAGTGTGGCTGAAGCACAACTGCATATTGAAGGCTTCAAAAAATGAGCTTGGCGAGCAAGAAAGGGATGCATTTGAACTTCAACTCAAAAATAATGGGGCCTCTTTGGTAGTCTGAGGAGGTGGTGAGGAGGTGACAGGATCATATTTGCATTTAAAATGATCACTGTAACAAAATGGAGAAATGGGAAATGAAGGCAAACTGTAGTAGGTGTCTAAGTAGAAAATGGTGCCATAATTCTGGCTGAAAATAAGAAGGAGGGAGCTAAGGTCTTAGCAGTAGAGAGAATTGGATATGAAGGAGTTAAAGCCTCATGACTTGGTGAAAAACAGCATTGTACCTGGTGTGTAATGGATAATAAATATTTACTAAGTGGAAATGGATCTTGAGAGAACTTTTACTTAGCAATTTCAACATGACAAAGATGTAAAAAGGAATCTAAAATAGTGCATGCTTCAAATGATATCATCTTTGTATACAATGTCCCCTTGAAGGGAAAGAAATTATATATGGTATAATCTATAAATGTATTTTT
This sequence comes from Galagoides demidoff, assembly GCA_963574575.1. Lineage (NCBI taxonomy): Eukaryota > Metazoa > Chordata > Mammalia > Primates > Galagidae > Galagoides > Galagoides demidoff. Next base: position 6,696 of record CAUYQV010082535.1, read on the forward strand.
ACACACTTAAAATATATGGAAATAGGCTCAAGTTTGTAAAACCACTCAAACATTTCTTCTCCAGAAGCCAAAATATTTAATAATAAAATAACCACCAAACCAGGGGCTTTTTATAGATATGGTAACATTCTTTTTATAGCTATGTTCATAGATCAGCATAATCACTTAGAAGCCTCTTAATTTTTAGGGAAATAACTATGACGTTTTGCCCTACCAACTATAAGAAATAGATGGGCTGGAGAAAGCACCTTTTCTGTATGGAATGTTTTTCTACCGTTGTACCATAATTTTTTGGAGATGCCTAAATGTTCAGTGTTTAACTACAGAAACCAGGAAGTTGGTGTGACCATCAGTTCTTGAAAGTACCCCTTCTTTTTCAGGCTTGGTAAGATGTTGAGGTTGTGAAATACTGATGTCCACACTTCCTCATCCTCAGTCTCTAAGATACACAGTCATGGTCAAATAAGTGTTCCTCTCTTACCACCTCCCGAGCCAAAACTATACATTCTTCCTCCAGTGAGAAGGTGCTGCCTATTCCATAGTAGTGCCATAAAAAAATGTTGTTCAAATTATTTGCAATATAAATGATACAAGGTAATGGATTTCATCAGTGGCAACTATTCCAATTAGTGATTGATTGTGGTGCCAATTAAGTGTATGCTTAAAAATAGTGGAAGACAGGAACTTCTGAAAAAGTGTCTACCACTGAACTTATCTTAAATTATATAAAACTTAGGCAGGACAAATCATACAATTTTCACATTTAATGGTTTATTTAATATAAAGTTAGAATAAAATCAACTGTATTTTCACTTATGTTACACTCAGGTAATCAATACATTTTCTTGATGTTTTAATACACTGCTATATTTTTTAATTTCACTTCTCCTATTATTATCTCTTGCTAATAGCTGATATTTGTTAAGCTCTTACCACAACTCTAAGCAGATGACTAAATATCCTTACATCATTACACCTTGTTAATCTCCCCCAAGAACCCAGAGTTAGGTAGCTATTGTTACCATTTTATAGCAAAGTGAGGCTTTGGTGAGATCTGGAGTTGAGGCCTATCTTGATGCTTATAGGCCTATCTTGATGCTTATGCTTTTCTTTCGATTATATATATTTTTAGTAGTATTTTATTGTACAAAGGCATGAACATAGATGCCTTTGGTGTTTAGCAAGCTCAGGACACAGACTTAAATGCATAGGCCAGATCACATAAAGCACTAGCTTGTTTTATATAACCTGATGTCACTAGGAAATATCTTGACAGGAAAGCATAAAAGAGCAGAAAGGTAATGCTGAAATTGAAAATACACTATAGAAAACACATTTGCTCTATGAGTATCTGTGGTTGGGATTTTTCCATCACAGAAGTATTTTCTCACCAGAAGATCTAAATTCAGGCTATTATTTATTCCTGACATCTGCATCCTCCTCTGTTTTCCTAATTTTTGTTATTAATTGGAAAGTATAAAATGTTTCAGAGAAAGTTGTTTGCAGCCAGCTTTCCTATGATGCAGCTATTCTGTTAACCAAGAAATAATGTACATGGACATAAATCTAAAACCTTAAGCCTGTCTGGGAAAAATTTCCCCCAAATCATGAGTGATAATTACAACTGTGTATTATATCTCACATACATTTCTGATAATGCATTAAATTTCCTTCCATGCTATTATCGCTTCTACAATTAATTTCTGTCAAAATGTATTATATATACAGAATCTAGGGAGATATGGGTCATTTCCTTCATTGATATTCCCCATTGTGGGCATTATAAGCAGAATGGACTGACCAAAGACTCTTCTAGGGAATTAATACTTACTCTAAAACATGGTTTGACGTTATACCTGATGAATTGTAATGTTATTTACTTTTTGCTTTTAGCATCTTACACAATTGAAAAACAACAATAACAATTATCGTAAGTTATACCAAAATAAAAATTCACTTTTGTAAATTTTAAAAGACTTAACTCAAATGCTAATAAAATTAATAAATTAATGAAAGCCATTCTAACTGGGATAAAGTGATATCTTGTTTTAGTTTACATTTCTCTCATGATCAGTAATGTTGAACATTTTTCATAACGTTTATTGGCCATTTGTCTATCTTCGTTTGCCCGCTTTTTAATGAAGTCATTTGTTTTTTTCTTGCTTATTTGCTTGAGTTCTTTGTAGATTCTGGATATTAGCCCTTTATCAGATTTATAGCTTTTGAATATTTTATCTAAAAATCCCAAACTAATAGATGTTTAGTTTGGGATGCTGAGAGAAAGGAGTGCTTAAATATTGTTGGTGGAATCTCAGATAAGTACAATCTCATAGAAAATAGGGTGAAGAAACCTCAGAGAACTAAAAGTAGACCTAACATTCGCTTTAGTGATCCTACTCCTAGATATCTACCCAAAAGAAAAGAAGTCTTTTTATTAAAAAGGACTTCTGCACTCAAATGTTAATAGCAGCACAATTCACAATTGCAAAGATATGGATTCAGTACAAATGATCATCAGTTCACGAGTGGGTTGACAAAATGTGGTACATGTATACCATTCATCCATAAGAAAGGATGAATTGATGCCTTTTTGCAACAATGTGGCTGCAACTGTAGACCATTCCCCTGGGTAAAGTATCTTAAGAATGGAAAACAAACACAGGATATTAAATTGAAACTAACTGATAAATACACATGTGAAAGTAAAACTCTGGAAATCAAGCAGGAGGAGGACACAGGAGGGGAGAGGAAGAAAACTTACCTTAATAGGTACAATGAACACTATTTGGGTGATAGGCACCCTTATAGCCATGACCCAAGCTTCACAAAAATGATTCAGGTAACCAAAAAACATTTGTACCCCTTTGTCGCAACCCCTGGGGCCCCTGGGGCCCTGGTCTCTATCACCTCAGGAAGGAACCGGGCATGAGGAGGATTAGAGTGAAACCTTGAGGGAGGCGGGGTAGCCCTGAGCAACCTCCGCACCAGCCTTTTATTGAGACCATACAACACAGGTGAGGGGAGTAATAACAATGACTACCTGCTGGAGGCTCAGGCTCTTTCTCCACAAGGAGCACCTGCGGATAAATGGCCCAAGGGTCCACCCCTCAGCTGTAAATCATCTTGCTCAGAGGCCATCTGGCTCTTGGCATCCTCTACACCCCTTCAATATTTTGAAATTAAAAAAAAAAAAACCCAAAATACATATCATATTGCTATATGTCACTAAAAGTTTTCCAAAATATTTATTTGGTTATATTATCTTGACACATAAATATTACACCATTAGTTATTCAATTTTTTTTTCTTGTTGGAAAAGTAGGCAGTTTCCAAATTTTGCTAGTATAAGTTTGATGACTACCACTGTACAAAATCTCTACTTTTAAGGGCCAGTGGCAGCCATGTTTACCATTTAAAGGCGATTTCTCTTCCCACTCCACATAAACAAATAAAAAATAAAATTAATAAATTGGTAAATGGTAAAGTAAGCTTATACAAGATGAACTTGTCTTTAGTTGTTCCTTATACTCGATAGTTGTTCATTAAATGTTGAATGAGTTTAACTGTGATTTCAGAATAGTAAAATAAAATATGCATGCCTAATATTTGTCATTAAAATGCTTGTCTGTTTCTAAAAGTAGGAAGGGATGAGTTTGTACCTACTCTGTGTTCATATTAAGATTTAGCCAAGGTAGATTTGAATTAGTTGACTTAAACAAGGGTGTTTGGGCCGAAGATAAGCAAGCTTGCTAGCATTCAAGGATGACAGGGTGTGGGAGAAACAGCAAAATATCAGTCCCAAGTGTTTCCACACAAGCAGAAACAACCAAAGATACTTTTACAAGCTTATTCTGTGAGAGAGTTGGGTTGTAAACACTGATGCTTTGCTGCCTACTTGGTGAGGGTTAACAGAGCAAGGGAAGCACTATCTCCACTTCCATACACTGTCAGCCATCATCACTATGGCCCACTGTGGACCCCAGTGGAAGGCTGGGGGTGCACCAGGGCCCTCAACAGAGAGAACAAGACAAGAGGAAAGCACTTGGCACTGACTTATAAGGACTGCTGTGGAGATGTATGAATAAGTCTTAGAGACCCTCCAAAATTACTGGACAAGATTGAGGAAAGGGTCGTGCCTAGCACCAGATAGGAAAAGTCAAAAATAATGTTTCTCACTAATGCAATCCCATTTGTTATAACTGGGTAAGCACGTTATTTTATTCAAACTTCAATATTTTACATATATCAATAGGTTAATAACAAGAGAAGTATTTTTGACCAAACATAAATCAATATATTCAGAACTGACATGTAACTGATGACATTAGTGATTCTATTAAGAACAGTCCTTACCCAGGCACAGACACAGAATTGTGACAGAAGTTTGTGAATTGTACCCACTTTACAGTACTTCAGGGGTGGTTTCCTCTTTTTTAACCTTAGAACTGCACAAATAATGAAAGAAATTATTTGAGAAGTACTGAAACAAAACCATGAATCATCTGTACATGGATTTACTAAACAATGAACCCTGGAACACAAATTACAATGTGCTTGACATAAGTGTAATTATTTTTAATCACTAATCTCTTTCCAAAAGGAATGATAAGCTCTTTTACACACCAATGACTGTGAAGAGAGCACATGCCCTTCCTTCTCTTTCTGCAGAATTTCTGGACTAATTCTTTCCTTTTGGGGCCTCATTTTGCTTCTTAACTGGTTGGTTTGGTTCCATACTGGTACTCAGACTGTCTTTGCATTTTCTCAGCATCCTATCTGTTAACTACCACCAACCAAAGCAAAATAGTTCTTTGCTCCTGCCACACAGCCCTTGTTACATTATACATTTTCAAGGTGGGTCCTTCTATGGTCTCCTTCCTAAGTGCTGTGCTTACACTTGTTCTTAACAAAAAGTTTCTTGAAGGGGACTCTATAATGACATCCCCTTGGCGATTAAAGCCTTTTCAAGCTTAATAAATTTCTTCCTTAAAGCACTCAGCAGATAGGTAGTAAGACCTACTATTCTAAATCCTTGCTACTAAAATGCAGTTCATGAATCAGCACCATCAACCTCACCTGGAACCTTCTGGAAACGTAGATATTTGGATCCCATAATGTAAAACTCAGACCTACTCAGATCCTTTTTTATAAATTCTCAGATAATTTGATTTGTATGGATGTTAAAACTTGAGAAGCATTGCTCTCAGTGGTATTTATTCCATGAGTAATTTTTTTTGTTTTTGTTCCAAAGAACAGTATTTTTATTGAAAATTTTCAACCCACTCTCCCTTCATATGGTACCAAAATCAGGGGATCCTTGGCCAGTCCTTGGTTTTATTGCTTGAGAGAACATAATAAAGAAGAAAAATCCTGTCCCTTCTATTTAATGCTTTTTTTTTTTTTTTGGCCAAACCTCATCTACCTTTATCCAATTTCTACCCATCAACATCACAAGCAAAATGGTGAATGATCTTTGAGTTGTGAAAAGCACTGCACTAAGAAGGCCTATTATCACCATCATGGATGTTGATAAGCAGGTAAGCTAATTGTTCACGTAAGATTTTGTCTCTTTTGGAGTATCCAAAAAGAGCCTCATGAGGAAAACAGACCACATTTGTTTGACATGCATGCTTACCTTTAAGTATATTCCTAATTTACTGCTGAATACACCAAGATTCTGTGAGTTACACTTATAACTTAAGAGTTATTACTTCTGACAGTATTACTTATTATACTGATATTCTGTAGATAAACTAGTCCTTATTCAGTATGAGTAATAGAACATCAGTTGTGGTAGTGGAAAGAAAACAAGGTAAATGGCCTGATTTAATAAAAAGAAATACAAAGCTGCAAAGAAAAGGAAGCATTAATTAGATATGACATCTTAACTGCATTTAGAATGCAATTAAAGTGGTAAGTAAATTAATTTAATTAATTGATTAAAGTGGTTTTCAATATTCGTAAATAATTCTAACAGTCATACTATAAAACTTCCATTATTGAGAAGATAGGTTTTTCTCTTTCTGCTTCTCCTTTCCAGGAGAGGAAGAAGAAGAAGAAGAAAAACAGACCTATGCTTCTATTTTGCTTGATTCCTTCCCTACCACCATACTTATTTGGACAGGAACATGGGCAAGGCAGCATTTTTCCAGGAAACTCCAAAACTTAATTTCTGTTTACATCTTTTACATGCACTTTACTGCATTCTTATTTTCCTTTAAAAAAGATGACGATAGCCAACTGAGCAAATATTTTATTTAAGGAAATACACATCTTAAGTGTTAATGAAATTCAACTGAATAGTCTTAAAGAAACAATATATATTTCTAGTCTGAGAAACTGCCCGTTTTTGACAATGGCGTATCATTCACAGCCAACTCTAAACCTCAAATCACCACTTAAAGATTCTTTTTCTTCTAGCCCTTCTTTGTGCAGGCTCTTCGTATATGCACAAACTATGGACCACTTGATGTTTTTACTTTCAGAGATAGATAGGGTCTCACTCTATTGCGTGGGCTAGAGCATAATGGTACAATCATAGCTCACAGCAACATCAAACTCCTGGGGGCTTAAGAGCTCTCCTCCCTAGTAGCTGGTACTATAGGCACATGCTACAGCACAAATCTAATTTTTGCAGATTAAGGGCTCTTGCTATGTTGCACAAGCTAATCTCAAATTCCTGGCCTCAAGCTATTCTTCCTGCCCATGCCTCCCAAAGTGCTAGGATTATAGGTATGAACCACCACGCCCAATCTTGGCATTTTTAAGAACATTACTTTCATCCTTTACAAAAGTAATTCAAACTCAATTCATGAATTCTGGATAAACTTTGTTAATGTTCCTGACTATTTGAATCTTACCCTTTCCACTTGCCATTCTCTTAAGATTTTACTCAAACTATATCTTGGTAAAGACTTCTCTGACTCCTCAGGTTACAGTCTCTCAAATTATTTTTGTCATTCTTTGATACTTCAAAACCAACCCTTAAATTAAAAGATGCCTGTTTCTCCATCTTGTTTTTAGATCCTCTTTGATTTTTTTCATTTCTGCATAGCAGCCAGCATGGTTGGTCAAACATAATAGCTTTTAAGTGTTCATTAAGTACACAAAGGTTTAAAATGGGGAAAGGGAAGATAAAACTCTAATCAGGTTGAGGATCGCTTTATCTCATTCCCTGACTACATTAAGTTATTTGCCCATTGGGTCAGCCTATTATTCCAACTGTTATATCTCTAACTTTGATTATCAAATTGTGGATATCTTGAATTGTCAAGAATGAACTAAATGTGGTTACAAAACCTAACGTATTTGATTGTCAGTATTTACTAGTAAATGGGGTGCTTGATTTATATGTATTATTATTGCTCTTAGAATCAACTAGCTAACTACTCTGAGATACCATCTAACTCCAGTAAGAGTAGCCCACATCACAAAATCCCAAAACTACAGATGTTGGAATGGATGTGGAGAAAAGGGAACACTTCTGCACTGCTGGTGGGAATGCAAGCTAGTACGTTCCTTTTGGAAGGAAGTTTGGAGAACACTCAGGGATCTAAATGTGGACCTGCCGTTTGATCCTGCAATTCCTCAACTAGGTGTATATCCAAAGGACCAAAAATCATTTGGCAATAAAGATATTTGCACCAGATT
>CAUYQV010082536.1:0-11152 GCA_963574575.1 Galagoides demidoff
GGAGTCTGTTTGGTACTTTGAAGACTTTCTTGTAATTTCTTTAAACAGCATCATTCCCTATGAGGAATGCACTTTAAAGAAAAATTCCCAAGCTTTAGAGCTATCTTGGTTCCAGATTACTCTGATCTTCATAATAAATACACTTTCATTTTTATTGATTAAAATGGTTTTGTTATAAGACAATGTGCAGGTTATGGGTCATGATTGCTCTTCGTTTCCTGATGCTATAATGACATTTGCTCACCAGAGTCATGTGACAACCGTAAGTTCAACTTCATGCCATTTGGTTGGGGAATAGTGTGTGGGAAAATTCATGGGTTTCATGTAGAATTTTGATTCTGGGATGTTTTAATTCGAAATTTAATTATGAACTACCACAACTGATTTTTTTGTAGGCCAAGAAACCATGGCTTTAAGTCATTCTAGACCAGCCAAGACTTTGTAATTATCAATTTCAAGAAGCAAAATGAATTTGATAGAATAGATGACTTCCCTCAGCAATAGAGCTGCAAATTATTGAGTTCACTGAAAACACAATGCAGACAGATAAATTCTGTTCAGAATCAAAAAAAGGGACGCATAAAGACCAAACATAAAAAATATGCTGTACCTTGGCCTCCCAGAGTGTGGTACACCATATTATAAAGCAGTTTCCCAAAATACGTTCTATGGAACACTAGTACTAGAACGATGCTTTGTGAAATGGAAAGTTGATAGATAAATATGTCGGAGAGATATACCTTCTTAGAGAATCCCAGTAACATATGAGGTCTCTGAGAAATCCCTTAATAAAAAAGATCTGATAAATTTTGTTTAACCCAGTATTTCCCAACTTTCTTTAATCCGGGAAACTTGATAGGTGTGTATCTATATACACATACATGTATTTTTTTTAACCTAATGTGTCAATATCTTGGAGTCCTGTGGAACATGTTTGAGAAAACATTGCTTACAACTCTGTCTTAAATATTCTAGTATCTGTGTAGAGTGATAGGGTTCAAGGTAAGTATTTCCTTTTAAAGAAGTGAGATAACAATCATGTTAAAGAAAGAAGCCTTTCACAATCCTTGGAGGATTGTGATAACCTGGTTCTGGGTATTTGCCCTAATTTGGGGTGCACATGTTTGGGAGAAAGTTAGTTGGTTTAGCCATAGCCATGCTTAGATAGTGATGGATGAGAAGCATTTTCAACTTTGACTGTTATAGTCATGATCTAAAGTGTTCAAGTTCTTCAGAAGGATGGGTCCTTTTGTACTAGGATTAAGACACAGATATGCCCAGGTAGACACAGATATGCCCAGTTAAACACAGTAATCTTTCCCAGTGCCATTAGTTCTGGGGAGAAATTTACTGAGTTAAACTATCATAATTTGGGATGAATCAATTTTAGAAAATGAATAATATGTGGTCATGTATAGCACAGGCAGTGAGGACTAAAATGAGATCCAATAGAATAATTAATTGCTGCATAGATTCTGAATTACAGCTTGCCTTTGTTTCTTCAGGAATATGTGATTTGATTTGTGGTACATTTATTACTACATGCTATAAGTACCTTTTAAAGGACATCAAATATCACTTCATGGAAAAATCTTCCTATGAAAGTTGCATTGAAAAATAGATATTGGTAAATTTTAAAACTTGGGTGAATTGAGAAACGAAATATTTAAAGGAGTCTTTAGTGAATACAAGTGAAGACTACTTTTATATAAAACAAACAATAATTATAATGAGAGTAATAGTATTGTGTATTATGTACTAGGGATTGTTCTAGTGTATTAATTCATTTAGTTCTTACAGTGGCTTCATGAAGGAGCTATTATAATCTCCATTTTATTGGAGATGATGAAGATGATGAAGCTTTATTTTTAATAATGACAATATACAGACATATGTATATACAACGAAGCTCTAAAAGCTACATTATATATTATAAAATGTTATTTTATATAGAAAGCTGTATCATATGATTAAATCTAGCATATATGCACCTATGAATATGCGTATGTGTTTCACTAATGTCTGTAAGTGAATTTCTATGTCACCTTCTTGGTATACACACATGAGGTGAGTAGAGAAACTCTGAATATACCCTTGTCTCCTGAGAAGTGTGGTGAAGAGTGGGAGTTGATAATTGTGGGTAGACAACATATAATACATTTGAACTCTTTGAAGAGTTAATCAGCATAAGGATTTTTATTGTATAATTCCTTTTGTTCAAAACATCATTCCTGTGAATGAAGGCTCAGGCAATAAGAAAAGGTGATTTTGAGGTTGCTGAAAGATGGCAGTGCTTCTCAAGATTACTGTCACTTGACCAACATCTGACTTGAGAAAAGGGTGGGATGTTGTAGCAGGAGCATTAGGGCTGGGGCTGCCTTGGATCTGAAAAGAAGAGGAATAAGGCAATGTTTTTGGAACTACTAAGAATGTGTTCCTGTCAATGTGACCTGAACTTAGTGTCACTACCCCCACCCCCCATGTGGCTGGAGTTTCTTTGCTGTTACAATGGAATGACATGTTTTGTTTACTGAAAAGGGTAAGTTGGGGATCAAGTTTGCTATAAGAGCAAAGCATTTTGAAAAGGAAGAGTAGTACACAAATGCAAGTCTTAATTTTATGGCTAATATCAACAATAATTATAGTACATGTATTATCATTAGGTGTTATACATCCAAGTGCCTTCCTCTGATGTCGAGCACTATTTCTGGTAACCAATGTCATCATACTCCTCCCTGAGAAGTTTTTATATATTATATTCTTTACATTCAGCACATACTATGAGATCAGAGTATTATTAATCCTGCTTACCAATGTGGAAAGTGAAACACCGATAGACAAAGCAATTTGGCTAAATGATTGCTACCATCAGCTGTATTCACAAACATACTACAGTATCTTCTACAAAGCAAATTCTGTGTTAAAAAATTAATGCATGAAGTTGATAAATTAGCAAACCATTCCATTTATAGCCTCTAATATAGAACGTTCACTTAAGGGTACTGAATGCCAACCTGCAAATGTGATCTTTTAATCCAACTCTCTTTGTAAAGACTCTGAAACTACTCAGACAAGAAGAGGAGTAAGGTGATGTTTTGGAACCACTAATGAAATGTGCCCATGAGGATTTGAAATCACCAAGGGACCCAGAAGAGGCTGTTGTCAGGGTAAGTCTTGGCGTTAGGAAAAAATGCTCCAGAATTCGTAAGGTGTGTGGGTCCCTCTGGCATAGTTCAGGCTCACTGTGAAATGCAATCCCCTGTGGTTCTTTTTCATAACAAGTTTTTTGCCGTGTTTCGCTCCGACTCCTATTGCTTCCTTTACACTCCTGCACCCTGTATTTTCCCTCCTCGGTGGGGCTCACTCTGACTTGGTATGTCAGTGATATTGAGATTGTCATGAAGGATTTACTGGGTCCTTCGTATTCCAGGCAGTCATCATGCAAGATTTGAGAAGCTGACTCAACCAGCATTAGTGCACTCACCATGGGCCAGGCACTGCCCTTGGAGCTAGGTGTGTCCATAACATAGTAAAAAGGACACGATCCTCTTCCTTGGCAAGCTCAACCTAGCCTAAGACTTAGTTCTTCCGTTTATTCATTCTAAAAATTTGCTGAACATCCACCTTGGGCTGTGCATCTTTAACTGGCAGGGAAGGGCCATTTCGACCAAGCAGAACCTAAAGGCATCCCAGTCTATAATCCTCTTGCCAAAATTCTGAAATCCGAAGTCTCCGAAATACTTCTGTGTTGTATTGTCGTTATACCCTTTTCTCAGCTGGAAACTGAGGTTAAAGACCTTCAGTTACTCGTCCAAGGTCACAAGGCCTATTCAAGGCTAAACAGGGCAGTAAGGAAACCTGGCAGGCTGATGAGAATCTGCCATGCAGCTCCTCTCTCATCAGTTTATCTCAGACGGGCTCCTAAGCTTTCCTTATTCAGCTTTCTTTGTTTATTAAGAAATTATACAAAAGTAATAACTTGTGTCTAAATATACCCACCCACCCCCAGCCATTTGCCCATCACCTGGCTAAATACTACACATATTTACTGACATGCATTCAGAACATATCATTCTTAAATGTGCAATAACCCGCATTGGGGTTAGCACCACTTATATCTTTCATATTTTTTTTTAAAAACACTTTTTTTTTTCACTTTTCCCTAAGTCACGCTTATCTTTCCTGTACGCTGTGTGTGGATGTTTGGAATGGCAAACATCCATGAGAGCACCCTCATCCCTCAACTGTCTATTAATCCTGTGGGGGTAGGTCCCCTCCCTCCTTCATTCTTTTTTGGAATAAAATCAGAAATCAGCCTTGTGTGTTAGTTCCTTCCTTCCCACACCTCCTCTAGGTTAAAGTTGAATTCTTTGAGTTCGAAATGTTTTTGTGTGCGACTCTAACAATGTTCTCTTCACATGTCCTTGCATAGGCCCAACAATTGCTTGTTGACCCATTTTAACCTCTTTTGAGCGTCATCTTCAAAGTGTAACTGTCCTTGACAATGAAAGAGACCTTCCTATTGTCTGGTCCTTCCAGGCAATCTTTAGCATGGCGCTCAATGGCTTTCAGATGGAGGAGGTGGCTAGAGGAAGGAGACAAAGTAAGCTGTTGTTCCTGAGTGACTTTGCCAAAGTTTCTCTTTTCTCTCTCAGAATGGCGCACTTCTATAGAAGATGACAGACGTTTTGACAGGTGCAATATGCTTTGAACTGTTGTGTCCGATTTTTCTTTTGTCTTGGGTTTTCCCAGCAGAGTGGTACATCTCAGGATGCTGATATACATACTGTCTGCTTTTCGCTTGGTGTGATGAAGGCTTCCTCCTCGCTTCCCCCCGCACCCCTCTCTTTAGATCCTCTGCGTGGCTGTTACTAACCCAGATGGGAAGGCAGGCATCAGTGTAGGAACCTCTCTCCTCCCCTTCTCTTTCCCCCCCCCTCCAAATCACTTCTTGCATCATTTTCTCATTATTGTTTATAAAAAAGAAAGGAGGAAAAAAAAAGAAAGTGCCAAAAGGTATTAAGAAAAAACAGAAATTACCTGTGACCTAATAAATCATGAAAACCACTGTATACAAGTTAAAGCCTAGCCTTTCATGCATTTTTTTAAAGCAAATTCACATATAGAATCATTTGTACACAAAATGAGCCCGTACTACACACATTGTTCTTTAAGTTGATTCTTCTCACTCACCACAAACTGTTGACATCTATGTGATATCAACAAATAGTGACCTTCATTACCATTTGAAACATCTGCAGACTTTGATTGCATCAGGTACCACAAGTTAATTCACTAATTCACTGTTTTAGAACATTGTGTGGTTTGCAAATTTCACTAAAATATTTCTATAATGAATATGCTTCCCTACTTGACATATCATTGTTATACACTCTCCTATTTATTTGTATACTTTGAATTCCTAAAAGTGGGATTGCTGGCCCAAATGAACACCAGGTTTAACTTCTAATATGTTTTCTTTCCACGAAGATATCTATGCATTTTATCTGACCCATTCTTTGACTTGCAGAAGTTAAAAAAAAATCATGACATGAGTTAGAGAAGATTTAGACTAAGACAAAACCAGACATCAGAGACCCTAAATAAAATCATTTTGCCTCTTCACTTTTATCATGGCGAACTAGATCTACCGAGACCTTTCTGTTTTGCTACAAATGTGGAAAAATTTTTGTTTCACAGAAGTTTTAGAGAACTTCTCTTCAGGGATTAAAACTGGAGACTGCCAAATATATAATGGCACCTGTTTCAGAATTAAACAATTACGGAGCTAGAACCTCCACTGCCCAGTTTATTTCTCTGATCTTTTGTGGATTGCTATTAAATGGGATTGTTGCCCAACGTCTTATTCCAAGTAGGACTAAAAAGAGCAGGTTGAACCAGGATAGGAGGGAAGTATTTATAAAATAAAATAACAATGTCTGCGCACCTAGCAGTGGGTGATTTTACTCTTTTATTTACATTTATATTATTCCTTCTTATTAAGAATATTCTCGAATCCAAGAAAGAATGAACTAACAGAAGAAGTTTAGTGTTTTGGGGTTTTTACTAATGTAAGAAATAGTTAAAGGAGAATTTGAGATGTTTACTTATCTGCCCTTCAGAATCTTCTAAAGATACTCTCACTTATAAATAAAGTATCTTACCGCATAAGTAGCATTGGGGGAAGTTAATGAAGAAAAAGATCATTTATAAGTCTGACATATAATGGGATCTGGTTTACAGAGCATCTAAAAAATCAAAATATCATGCTCTGGCTCGGCACCCATAGCAGAGGTTATGTCGCCAGCCACATACACCAAAGTTAGAGAGTTCAAACCCAGCCTGGGCCAGCTAAAACCACAATGATAACTGCAACAAAAAATAGCCAGGCATTGTGGCGGGCGCCTGTAGGTCCAGCTCCTTGGAAGGCTGAGGCAAGAGAATTGCTTAAGCCCAAGAGTTTGAGGTTGCTGTGAGCTATGATGCCACAGCACTCTACCAAGGGCAACATAGATTCTGTCTCAAAATATATATATATATATATTATATATATATCTATCTCATGCTTTGTGGAAAGTAGTGGAATATATTTTCTGGGTTTGGAATGAAAGGAAAGGATAAGATTACAGTTAAATGTTTATTTATAAGTATAGGTAAAAGTCTTTGCAATTTACAGATAAAGAGACACATTCAAGCAGGTAAAGGTGCTAAATGTAATTGTTATTTCCAACTTAGTTGTTTCTTGCAAACAGTATGATCAGTTATCCTGTTTATTTGGTGATTCCCTCCTTTTACTCCTCCTCTCGTTTTTCTGCTTTGTTTTACTCAGGCACACGGTTTGAACGGAACCCTTGATATGAACAATCAACACAGGTTATGAATTCTGCTGGGTTACAAAATCCCTTCTGCTTTCATTTAAGCAGCAGGACACTGGAGTTCGAAGTGCCGGGGGCCATGTGATCTGTGGCTCTCTTTCTGGGTTCCGTGACTCTGCCTGGTAACAATTGATTAATGGTGGAGGGTGAATTCGAGAGAACATCTCATCAGTTCCCCAGAGTTTGAAGACTTCCTCATTATCTGAGCCTTTCATTGCTGCCCTTAGGAAATTTTACTCACAAATTAGGTTGAACAAAGTCTTCTCAAAGAAAATTATTTGCGCTGTTTGGTCATCAGGGAGCAGAAGGCTTGATGGTCATTTACTGCAAGGAAAAAAGATGCAGGAGGCCGGCGGCGATTGAGAGCTGGGCTACTGCTCAGCCTTTTATCCTCTCTGCTCCAGGGCTGGGTTTTCAGGAGAAGAAACGTGACAAAAACTATCACTTTAGTGGCAAGTTGGTCTCAAAATTTTTTTTTTCCTGGGGGAGGGTATGAGGGTATGAGTGCCGCTGGATGTCTGCCCAGTGTCTCTTCCTCCCTTCTTATTCCCAGAATATCAGTTTCATTTAGAGTAACAATGTGCCCGGTTAAAAATATTATTATATCTCTATATTTCTTGGTAGCCTGTTTTGGTCAGCTGGACGCAAACAGAACTCTAATGGAAGAGCTATCATTTTCCTGATGAAAAGAAATAAATGAATCTGGTACATCCAGTGTCCTTGCTTTTTCTCTTCTTCTTACCTGAATGACAGATGCAATGGCCAGAGGTAGAGCAGCCATTTTCTAACCATGAGGATGGTACCACTGGAAGCTGGAAGGAAACTGGGTTTTTTTATGACTACTTGACTTGAGAGAGCCCTCAGTGGGAGGGCTCCACAGTTGGATTTTTTGTTATATGAGAAATAATAACTAGGGTGGTGCCTGTGGCTCAAAGGAGTAGGGTGCCGGCCCCATATACCAGAGGTGGTGGGTTCAAACCCAACACCAGCCAAAACTGAAAAAAAAAAAAAAGAAATACTAATTAAACACATATTTGGTTAAACCACAGGAGTCTATGACTTACACTTGAATGTAGCCCTGATTGACAATGTCTCACTTGGGTGATAATTTCTCCATCATTTCCACTTATGTGATACTCTCTGAACCTTGCTTTCCTCATCTACCAAGTGAGCTGGACAATCACTCTCCTTACCTCAAAGGGTAGTTGGGAGTATTATTAAATAAACAATGCATATTCAGGTCTTAGTACATTATCTGACATATGGAAGTTCTCAAGACATATTAGTAGTAGTATTATTAGAGTTTTATTTCTGGTTGCTGTTGCCTCTGATGTGCTATTATGTCTCATCCTTCTCTAATATCCAAATTAATTGTGTTTTTTTAGAATCCAAAAGATGTTCATGTACTTATGGATTCATGTTGAGAAGCATTATACACTCCACTTATTTCCCTTCTATTTCATGTGTACCCAGTCCATAGACAAATTGATAAATGAAAGACACAAAACTAAATCTAAATTGTAAAATATCATTGGATTATGATCTGAGTTGTTCTTTCCAGGGGGAGGATAAGAAACTGGAATTTTCCAAGTGCCCACATGCTATGGTTTGAGCCCATATCACCTGAGTATTAAATTAGAGATTATCTTTTGTCATCAGGGGTGAGGAATAAAGAGTTCAGCTTGGGACTGAGCTAGCACCATGGATTTTAGAGGGTTTTGTAAGTAAGATATGTCTATTGGGCTTTTGTGTCGTTCAACTAGCTGAAGAAACTGGAATTCTTTGCTATTTAACACCAGAAAAGTTTGGCTAATTAATTCTTTTTATACCAGAATGTAAAGGCAAAAATATGGCAAGACATTAATTGATTCTATAAATAATTTGAAGCTATATTAGATATTTCATCCTTTATTACCTTTATATGCAGTTTGGTAATTACAAAGAAATCTGGGCACGGGCTTAGGAAACCTGAGTGATAACTAAAATTCTGTATTATCATGAATAAGCGACTTAACTTCTCTGGGCCCTCATTTTCTTGTTTAGATGATGAGAAGGACTTCCAGAGCCGATCTACGATTCTATGCTTTCTCGAGCTTTACCCACTTCTCTCTCCTGCATTTCTGTTTTGTCTACTTCTGTTTATTCCCGATGCCCCTTCCTTTCTGCTGTTCCCCAGCACACTACTACTTATTCCAATTCACTTCCATAGTCCACACTCCATCTCTTTTTCATTTTTTTTTGTCAGACCTCCCCTCTAGCAAGGTAGAGTGGCCTCACCATCTGAAATTCCAACACTGAGATCCCTGTACCCCAAATCCAAGTGCTTTCATCTTGCCCTGCCCATTTGTCTTTTGGGGGGTGTGTGTGTACATGTGTTAAGAGCATAACTTCAGATCTACTCTCTTAACATTTCCCAGTATTGTTAACGGTACATACTATATGGGGCAGCAGATCTCTAGAACTTGCTCATCTTCCATCACTGAAACTTTACACCCATTCACAATGGAAAACTATTCAGCCTTTGAAAAGAAGGAAATCCTGCCACATGTAATGACATAGATGGACCCAGAGAACATTATGCTAAGTGAAATAAGCCAAAAGGTCAATACTGGGTGATCTACCTTAAATGAGGCATCTAAAGTAGTCAAATTTACAAAACAGGGAATAGAACCAGGAGCACAGGAGAGGAAAACGGGGTCTTCTCATGTCTTTTTATAAAAGCTTGGCTATTGGGTGTACTCACAGTGGTAGAGCTGAGGGAAGGCCTTGGATTTTTCTTTCAGGAATAGCCATTAGGTTCTTTTGAAGGACCAGGTCTAAATGGGAAAACCCACTCAACTAAAAAAAAAAAAAAAAGTAAAACAGTAAAAACAATTTAAAAAGTATAATGCTTGTTATTTTTAGGTGCATAGCTTATCATGTTACTGAACTTCTAGTTGTAGTTATAATTATTTAAAATATAGTACTTTGACTTTAAATTGCATTAAAAGATTCCTCCCCATATTTGCTGAGATGGTGATGCAATTTTTCTTGTTTAGTAGTAACATAAATTAAATGGATTTTTTTTTTTTTGAGACAGGTTCTTGCTCTGTTGCTGAGGCTTTGGTGCCTTCATAGCTTGCAGCAGCCTCAAACTCCTAGGCTCAAGAATTCCCCCTGCTTCCGCCTCCCAGGTAACTGGGATACAGGTGTGCGCCTCCACACCTGGATAGTTTTTCCATTTTTTTGTAGTGACAGGGTCTTGCTCTTGCTCAGGCTGGTTTCAAGCTCCTGACCTCAGGTGATCTTTCTGCATTGGCCTCTCAAAATGCTAGGATTATAGGTATGAGCCAGTGCACCTGGCCTAAACAGACTTTTTAAAAATGTGTATTTATCATCTTTTGCTGGATTGAAAAAAATCCTGCTTAATCATGACATATTTTTAAATAGTTTATTGGATTTGGCTAGCTAATATTTTACTTAGGATTTTACATCTGTTAAGTGAAATTGGCCTATCATTTTTCCTCTTCCTGTATATCCTTGCTTAGTTTTTGGTATAAATTTATAGCTTCATAAAGTGAATGGGCTGCTTTTCTTATTTTTCTGTGTTCTGGGATAATGTATCTAAGATTGGGATTGTTGGTTCCTTTGAAGTTTGGCGTTCAACTATCTGAGCCTACAGCTGTGATGTCGGGGGGAGAGGAGGGAAAGCTTTTTTATGTATTCAACTTTAATATATTTATATATATTCAGCTTTCTGTTTCTTCTTGCGTCAATATTGGCTTTTTACATTTTTCTTCAAAATTAATGTGCTTACTATACATTTCAAAATTATTGGTGCATGGCTGTTCATAATACTCTTTTAAGGTTTTCAAAACATGTTATATTCTTTTATTCTAACCCCCTCAATTTATTTGCTTTCCTTTTGGACAGATTTTTCTTTTTTTAATAAAAAATTCATATTTACTTAAAAGCATTCAGAATGTCAACAAAACAGCTGCAACTCTTTTTTTTTTTTTTTTGCAGTTTTTGGCCGGGGCTGGGTTGGAACCCACCACCTCCTGTATATGGGGCCAATGCCCTACTCCTTTGAGCCACAGGCACTGCCCTGCATCTCTTTTTTTTTTTTTTTGCAATTCCATAGTGGTATTCAGTTAACAAAACAGTAATTATTTCGTATAAGTTGCATCAGAGACAAGTGAAGACGAAAAAACTATGATCCCTACATAGAACTAATTTGTGCTGAGCACCAACAAAAGCCTGCTTTAAATTTCCATGCCAATTTACAGCTTCCGTAC
>CAUYQV010082538.1:0-24826 GCA_963574575.1 Galagoides demidoff
AGTGGAGGTAAGACAGAAACTATGTTTAGGCTACATGAAATTTTTGGACACAAATTGCTAATAAAGAAAAAGAAAACAAGCAAAGCCATAATGATGAAAATGAGAATGACATTTCAGAGGACTTAGAAGTGACAAAGCTAATGAAAGAAGAGGGAATCTTGTACAAGTTTAGCCTTTTCTTTTTTAATTTTAATTTTAATTTCTAAAAAATTGTTTTTTTGAGACAGAGTCTCTCTTTGTCACCCTTGGTAGAGTGCCCTGGCATCATAGCTCACAGTAACCTCAAACTATTGGGCTCATGAGAGCCTTCCAAATAGCTGGGACTACAGGTGCCTGACACAGCACCTGGCTATATTTTTAGAGATAGTGTCTCTCTCTGGCTCACACTGATCTCAAACTGGTGAGCTCAGGCAGTCCATCCACCTGGACCTCCCAAGTACTAAGATTACAGGCGTGAGCCACCACACCCAGCAAGTTTAGCCTTTTCATACATTTGCAACCTCCCTCTCTTGCCTATAGATCCTCGACATCAGCATTTAACATGTTCTAATTTCTCTTATGTAAAAAACAAAGGGAAAAACAGAACAATATGGATCAACTCCACCCCAAGCCCTAAATCTGATAGCTATACACTATCTCCTACTTCTATGATGAACATCTCAAAAGAGTTTTTAACACTCACTGTCTCCAACTTCTCAAATTTATTTGTGTTTCTGTTTTCACAATGATTCCAGTCTTTCCTCACTATTCTATGGAAAGTGCTCTCATTAAGCTCACTTTTAATTTCCGTCACTAATCTGAAGGAGATTTTGCAACCTTCATCTTATTTGACTTATCAGCAGCATTTAACTATGTTGACCAAATCCTCTTTAGCAAAACTCTTTCTTTCCATAGCTCACAGAACAGTGCACCTTCTGAGACTTGCTCATCCTTTCTGACCCCCTCTAGTGAATATTAAAATCTTATTCTGCCAAGTCTCAATACTCAGATATTTCTTCTCATTTAGTATGCTCTCCATAGTCTCATCATATGTCATCAGTGACTCCAGACTCTAGCCTGTAACACTCCTTTAATCCAAATAATTATGTATCCAATCACCTCTTGACACATCCCCTTACATGCCTCTAAGTCAGCAGTGTGCGTAAGGCTGCAAGCACCTCTTGCATTGGCTCATGAGAGCATCTCTTTACAATGTTCATGTTTGGTTCCATCACATTGGTTAGGTTGAAATCCACCATGATGACAGTATTTACACCATGGAAATTGGCAAATGCTACTTATTGAGTTTGTTTTCTTTCTTTCCTTTTTTTTTTGGGGGGGGGACAGAGTCTCAAGCTGTCACCCTGGGTAGAGTACTGTGGCATCACAGCTCACAGCAACCTCCAACTCCTGGGCTCAAGCAATTCTCCTGCCTCAGCCTCCCAAGTAGCTGGGACTACAGGCACCCGCCACAATGCCCGGCTATTTTTTGGTTGTAGCTATCATTGTTGTTTGGCGGGTCCAGGCTGGATTCGAACCCGCCAGCTCAGGTGTATGTGGCTGGCACCTTAGCCAGTTGAGCCACAGGCGCTGATCCTCCTTTTTTCTTTAGATTTTTGGAGAGTCTGTTGTAATCATTTACAAAACATCACTGCTAAGGTTCCACAAATTTAGTAGTTCAGAACTAAATTTACTCTCCTTCACCCAACATGGCTTTGCTATAGTGAATACTATCTTTGTGAACACGCTATCAAAAATCTAGTTAACAATCTCCCTCTCAGAGAGGTTAGATTCCCAATCTCCCTCTTTCTTACTCCTGTCACCAATACTTTTGAAGTTCCACCACCTAAATATTTGTCAAGTTTTAAAATTTCTACGCAACTCCACCTTGCCACTATCATTCACTCTAGTAAATTCACTGAATCTAAGAAACTTCTAAGTGATTTTCCTATATCCAAACTATCACCCCTTCAGGCCTTCTCCACGCAGGAGGCAGTGTTTTTAAAAATGCAAACCTGATCATACAAGCCTATTTCCTGTTTTCCCTTTGGTTTTGAATAAAGGTGACATTTCTTACCTCACAGCCTTGGGTCCTTACCTGGTCTGCCTTGCCTTCCTCACATCCCTCTCCCTTTCCCTCTGCACACCAGCAACACTTACCTTCTTTCCTTTCGTTAAATGTACCATTTCTGCCATCATTAGAGTCCATGCGCATGCTGTGTCTTCTGGCTAGAATAGTCTTTCCTCTCTCCCATATAACTCTATTCATTCTTCAAACCTCAGGTCAACGTTATGTCTCCAAGGAACCTTTTGAGACACTGAGGTTAGATCTAACATCTTAGTGACATATTCACAGACCAACCCATATCTCCTCTATAGTTTTCATAATTTTTATTAAACAATCATAGGAATACTTGTTTAATGTCTGTTTTCTTCTACCAGGATATGCCCAAAAGCACATATACTGGGTCTGTCTTGGTCAACATTGTATTTCTGGTAGCAAGCACAGTGACTTGCACACATAACAGGTGCCCAAGAATCAATGAATAAATACATTTTCAATGAATGAAGACTGTCTGTTTTTTCTCTTCTTAGTAGAGAAAATAGAGAATATTCCAGTGAGTTTCCTAGGCCAGATTTTGAGGTAAGCATAGGACACAAGGGTGGTTTAAGAGCAGATATTTTCTACATCTAAAATTAAACAGTATAATACTGAAGACAGAGTCACTAAAACCACCCATGGACCCAGGAGAACAGAATTAAGTAATTATTCAACTAACAGTATATTTTACAGCCTAAGTACCAGAAATACTATGAAACTCCTGGGCCAAAAATGTAGTCACAAAATATGACAGAACAGAATAATAAACCCATACCATCTGAATCTAATACAAATAACTGGACATGCTCCTGACTAGTTGTTACTCATACAAGACTCCCCCTCAACTAAAAGTGAAATGTCATTGGACAATTCTAAAAGTGCCATTCAACCTTCCAATCCAGACATGGACTCTCTATCACCACACCTGCAGGGTCTTTTTGTGCATATTCCAGAGAGGTCCTGGAAGGATTTGATAGATCTGACCTATCTGAGTAAATTTGTGCTAAAGATAGACAGTACACATCCCTGATTGTTGATGTTTTTTCCTCTGGAATTTGCTAGAATCAAATCTACTACATCAGTGTCAGTGATTATACTAATTCTAATAACAATCACTCTAACAACTTCAATTTTTCATACACAACAGATAAGAAGGATTCTGAATGTTTTCACACACAACCACACATTTCACATGCACACAATAGTCCTAGGGGCATATTCTCTTATTCCTATAATTTTATAGATCAATAAAAACTACATAAAGAGGTTGTCATTAGCTCAAGGTCACTTGGTTTTCCCAAAGTTGCCCAAATCCAGATGAAGCCAGAATTTGAATCTAAGCATGTTAGCTGGGAAGCCCACATTTTTATCAATACAATATAGAACCCAGAGTTTGGGTTTGGAAGAAACCATCTAGGATCAAATAGGGATTTGTTTGATCAGCTTGCACATTTACATATGTGAGGAGGAAAGTAATGATCTCCCAGTCCTACAACTCCAGGGCTCCAACCAGGCATAAAGGGTTTGCATAGCCAATTTGCATGAAAGCTGTCATTCTGAAGATTTTTCCCTTCTCTTTCCCCATGATTCATTCTCCACCACCCTGATGTTTGAGTCTGCTATTCAGGCAGATATAAATAAAATACTCAGATACACAGAAAAACATGGGTATTCTATACTATCCACAGGACACTAAGGTTAAAGTGCCAAGGGAATGGGAAAAATGTCACCATCGGCATTCAGGAGCTCCTCCCTGACACATCACAGCAGAGAAAAGAATGTATACACAACCATTTGAAGCCTCTTTCTGTCCTTAGTTGAATCATCTCAGGAGTGAACTACATGCATTGTTAAAATATACAGTGAAGAGTAAAAAGAAAGGCACAATCTTATGGGAGTTTGAAAGGTTTACACTTTACTCCTGTGTTTCAAAGTCAAGCTAGCTGTCTTTGGTGTAGTCTCTTTTGCAGGCCAAAATGTTTATGTGTTTTGAAGAAAATGATGTGTGTTCTGCTTTGTATTTTGCTAAACATTTAAAAGCACCAAAGAGGGTCTTTTAAAAATGTAACAGGAATTGAAATGCCTGGAGAACAGAAGGGGCAGAAATGGCTAGTGTAGGCATGCTCCGCAGCTTTGAGCAGGATGCCGAGGCTGAAGGAGGATCAGAAGAACTCGCTGGAGTTAGCAAAAGCACTATTTACAGAAGCAGCAAGTGTAAGAAGCTGATGGCCACAGTGGTAGTGAGGTACAATATTTGCTGATTCTTTCTGCAAGCACGTTTTTTGATAATAGCTAATGAATCTGGCTAAGGTGGGCTACTGTTCAGAGTTCATCAAAAATGCACACATCTGTGTGTATACAAGCTTCACGAGATGTGCACGTGCCCTGAACACATCAGAAGTCCTGCTAGATAGTCTCAAAATCACATCTATGAGACATTCCTACATTTTCAGGACTAAAGCCATGGTGCTTTTCAAACTGTATTTCTTACTGTATTAAGACATACAGTAAAGGGAGCAGGTTTTCTCACCTTCTGATTCAATGATATGAACATGTAGGCTCACTAGGGAGCTGACAGGGCAAGCGCAATAGATTTTAAGACCTATTTAAGTTACAACCCAAGTAACCCAAGTTACAACCATTTCCAGAACTTTACATGTTTTTCATTCATCTGTTGTTTCAAAAGCAAGATCCTCTTTCCCCAGTGCCTCATCTACATGCTCCCAAGAAGACATAGGCCCTTCCCTTCCACTCTGCGTGTTTGTTAGGAGGAAGATGGATGCAGACAGTATCCCCCTCTCCTTCCCACATTTCCTCTGTCTACCTCCCTTCTCTGCGTTGGGCTTTGTCAGTTCCTTTCTCTCTACACTGCATCTCTTTTAGTTCCAAAAATAGATCATTCCATTTAGGAAGAACAATTAACTGGGAAGAAAAAAAAACCCTTGAAGTATGGGGAGGAATTTTAGCTTTGCTCTCAGGCATGAAGTAATTGGTAACACCACGGCAGTCTTTACCCGGGATTCTGTTTCCTTCTTGAATATTGGCTTCAGGGACCTCACGGACTCAGAAAGGTCAGACTTGGGTACGACAGGTCCCCAACATGCCTCCCCACACACATCACAGAACAATGACACAAAGGAAGGACCTTCCTACCGGGATTTCACTAGCATCTGTACTAGATTTGCTCCATGGAGCACTCTTAGGTATTTTACACAATTTCTCACCCGGTAAATACTTATTATGTTCTCAATACATTGAGCTGTCTCTGGAAATCTAATATCCTGGAGCATTCTCATATCTCCCAGGGGGGTTTCATTTAAGGTCATTGTCATCTTAGGGCAATGTTTCTCAAAGTGTGATGCTGAATCAGAGTGACTGGAGTCTTTGTTGAAAAAGGCACATTTCCAGCCTAGTTCTCAAACAGAATGTTCAGGTGATTCTAATGGGTTTGAGAAATGCTAACTAAAGAATTCTTCATAAAGCATAGCCTAACAAAATGTTGAAGACCACTATAAAGCATTAGTTTTCAATGGAGGTGATTTTGTCTTCTGGGCACGTCCGGAGACATTTTGGGTTGCCACAGCTGGAAGGGGTGGATACTACTAGCATCTAGTGGGTAGAGTCCAGGGACACTGCTAAACGTTTTACAGTGTGCACGAAAGTTCCCTACAACATAGAATTATTCAACCCAGGATGCCAATAATTCTGACACTGAGAAACCCCTTTGTAGAGGGATGGCCATTTCTGATCCCAACCTGGGATTCCCAATCACTAGACAGTAATGGCAAGAGGTTTTTAATGGTCGAAATGAGTGTTTTTCAAAGTGTGAATCATTAAATCAGTTTGGTAGGTTACAACCAGCATTTGTTCCAATAGAGTAAGATGGAATAGAAGGGAACAGAATAGGAGAGAAAAGAATATATCAGAGGAGGCTGCACAGAGTAAAAATAAGTAGTCGGTCATCAAATTTTTATCTCAGTGGCATACAGAACTTAATTATGATAGGATATAGGCAAGGGAATGTAAAATATATTTCTCTTTTATACATCTATATATTATTAAATATAATACATGTCTAGAAAAGTACATAAAGCATAAATGTGTGACTTTTATTAAATTCATTATGTTCTTACGAAGCAAACATGTGTAGCCATTCCTCAGGACAAGAAATAGAATTCAGCTAGCAGCCCAGAGCTCCTATGTACCCTTCACAATCATAATCCCCTTTCTCCGCACTAATGGTAACAGTTGTCCTAACTTTTAAGACAGTAATATCTTCTCTTTTCTTACAATTTCCTAAGTGTGTCTCCAATTAGGTTAGTTTAGTTTTGTATAGTTTGAACTTCATATAAAGGGTAGTCTATGTGTCTGGCTTCTTTTATTCAAACTTCATCTTTGATTCATCTGTTGTATTAATTGTTATGCCAATATAATATTCCAGTATATAGATGTGCATGTGTATTTACCCATTGTATTCTTTGGACATTTGAGTTGTTTCCAATTTAGAACTCTTATGAATGACGCAGATAAGAGCTTTCTACTGGAACTTGCACATGCACTATGTGGGTGTATACTTAAGAGCAGAATTGCTAGATCTGAAGCTATATGCATATTTAGCTTCAGTAAATGATATTTTTCAAAATGTATTATTCATTTATACTCCTCTCAAGAGTGTGTGAGAAGGGCAGCACCTGTGGCTCAAAGGTGTAGGGAGCTTACACCTTTATGTCTTACACTTACACCTAATATGTCAGAGGTGACAGGTTCAAACCCAGCCCTGGCCAAAAACCACACACACACACAAAAAGAGTGTGTGAGAGTTCCCATTTTTCCACATTCTCACTGTATGTGGCACTCTCTGTCTTTTTAATTTTAAACATTTTAGACGTTTTGTAGTGGCATCATATTGCAATTTTCGCTTACTAATTCCTAAGTACTAATAAGATTGAGCACATCATGTTTCCTTATCAATAGAAGATCCTGTCTGATGACATACATGTTTACATACCTTGACCATTTAAAAAAATTTTCTGATTTTTATTTTTTCCAGCTTTATAGAGGTATAATTGACAAAGGAACCATTTATGTATTAAATAGTCTTTTTCATTCACTTACAGAAATTTTTAAAATATTCTCAAACAAGTACTTTGTTGGTTAGGTGCTGCAAATACCTTCTCCCACTCTATAGCTTGCCTTTTTTAACTATGATTTGATGAACAAAATATCTTCATTTTAATATTGTCAAATTGATCCATCTCTTTCTTTATGATTAGTGCTTGTTGTACTCTGTTTAAAAGGTCTTTCTCGGCTTGGTGCCCATAGTTCAATGAGTAGGGCACCAGCCACATACACCACGGCTGGCGGGTTTGAGCTGGCCCCAGACCTACTAAACAATGACAACTCCAACCATAAAATAGCTGGGCATTGTGGTGGGCACTTGTAGTCCCAGCTACTTGGGAGGCTGAAGCAAGAGAATCACTTAAGCCCAAGAATTTAAGGTTACTGTGAGCTGTGACAGCACAGCACTCTACCCAGGGTGACATAGTGACACTCTGTCTCAAAAAAAAAAAAGAATCACATTTATCAATGCTAAGCTCTCACCTAATGGGCACATTGTAAGGGTATACAGCATACCCCCTGGGGGAAGCGTTCAACTACAACTTGAACTTTACCTAACAAATGCAAACAACATAACCTAATCATTTATACCCTCATATTAATCTGAAATTTTTTTTTTTAAAAAGAATCATGTTTATGGTAGGTTTTTTACAGATCATCTTTGCCAGATTGGGAGTGTTGCTTTTTATTCCTAGTTTACAAAAATTTTTTTATCATGAATGGATGTGGGATTTCAGCACGGGTCATTACTACTTTATTGAAGCAATATTGTTATAGTTCTCTTTTATTCTAACATTTCAAATTACACTAATATTTTAATGCTGCACTAACCTTGTATTTGTGAAATGAACTTAACTGTTATGATGCTACCTCCTTTATATGCTGTAGGACTGGCTGGCTACCAGTATGTTTTGTTTAGATTTCTGCATCTACGTTCGTTCATAAGAGAGACCAGTCTGTCATTTCTCTTTCTTGTAACATCAAGGATCTCATGGCTACAAACTGTTTTCTTCTCCCTAATATTCTGAAAGAATACGTGTAAGGTTGATGTTCTTTATTCTTTTTAAATATTATGCTAAACTTTAATAGTGAAGCAATCTGTCACATGATGGAAGAGAAAGGAGGATGGATAAATAAATAAGTAAATTAATGAAGCAATCTGTGCTTGGATCTTCTTTGGTGGAAAAGTCTTTAATTGCAGATCCAATTTCTTAAACAGTTATAGGATTATGCATTCTCAATTTCATTGTGTGGCCATTTTAGTAATTCTATTTATTAAAATGTTGTCACTTTGTTATTGATAAATGTATTCAATTTGTAACAGAATTGATAGTTGCCATAGAATTGATAGTGATAAGCCCTTTTTAAAAGTCCTAGTACCAGATTTAATTATTTGTACCACCTTCCTTTTTCTCTTGATCATTCTTGCTAGGGATTTGTCCATTTTACTAGACATTTTTTGTTTGTTTGTTTGTTTGAGACAGAGTCTCACTATGTTGCCCTGGGTAGAGTGCGGTGGCATCACAGCTCACAGCAACCTCAAATTCTTGGGCTTAAGCGATTCTCTTGTCTCAGGTGCCCAGCCTTTACTAGACTTTTTAAATGCTTGTCCTATCAATTGTTGAGAGTGAGGTGTTAAAAATGTCTGCCAGAGATTGTCTGTTTGTTTCTCTTTGTAGTTTAAAAATGTATTTCATATAGTTTGAGACCATTTTTAATATGCATACACACTTTTAATAACGAAGCACCTATTTGGAAAACATTATGGTGCAGCCATGCCTTAAGTATATATCAGGATGATAAACCAAAAAGTGTTATAAGGAAAAATGGGAACATTGCTTTATCTTCCTCTTAGGAAAACCTCTTGGAATATTCCAAAAAAACAAGAATAAAACACAATTGACTTTTGAGCAACATAGGTTTGAACTGCATGAGTCTACTTATACTCGAGGCTTTCTTGCACCTCTACCACCCCGAGACACCAAGACTGACCCCATTCTCACCTTTCTCCTCCTCCTCAGCCTGCTCACCCCGAAGACAATGAGGATGAAGAACTCCATGATGACACATTTCCACTGAATGAATAGTAAGTATGTTTTCTCTTTCTTATGACGTTCTGAATAACATTTTCTTTTTTCCAGTGTACTGTAAGAACACAACATATGATACTATGTACTATATATACACATACAATATACATGTAACCCATATGTAATTCATGTTAGTGGTCTGTTTATAATATCAGTAAGGGTTCCAGCCGGGCATGGTGGCTCCAACCTGAAATCCCAACACTCCTGGAGGCCGACGCAGGTGGATTGCCTGAGCTCACAGAGTCAAGACCAGCTTGAGCAAGAACGATACCCTGTCTCTACTAAAAATAGAAAAACTGAGGCAAGAGGATCACTTGAGCCCAAGTTTGAGGTTGCTGTGAGCTATGACACCAGGGCATGCTACCAAGGGTGACAAAGAGAGTCTGTTTCAAAAAAAAAAAAAAAAGTTTCCAGTCAACATTAGGAGCTATTTAGGGCCTGGGAGTAGTGGCCCACATCTGTAATCCCAGCACTTTGAGGGGTAAGGCAGGGGAATCACATGAGGCCAGGAGTTCAAGTCCAGACTAGACAACATTGGAAGGCACCATTCTACACAAAACTTAAAAAAAAATAGTCTATTAATAGGTAAGTTTTTGGAGAATCAAAAGTTTTATGGGCCAGGTGTGGTGGCTCATGCCTGTAATTCTAGCACGCTGGGAGGCTGAGGCAGGTGGATTGTCCTGAGCTCAGAGGTTCGAGACCAGTGTATAAGCCAGAGTGAGACCCCTGTCTCTACCAAATAATTGCCGGGCATTCTGGCAGGTACCTGTAATCCCAGCTACTTGGGAGGCTGAAGCTAGAGAATCAGTTAAACCCAATGACCCAGGGGTGGGTGGAGGTTGCTGTGAGCTATGATTCCAGGATACTCTACCGAGGGTCACAAAGTGAGACTCTGTCTCCATAAAAAAATAAATAAACAAGAAAATGAAAAGTTTTATGTAAATTTTTGACTATGTAGGGGTGAGCAGTGAGCACCCTAACCCTCACACTGTCTAAGGGTCAAAAACTTTTATGCTTGGTAAAAGACAACATAAGTAAACATGAAGAGTTAAATAACAGGCTGGGAAAAAATGTGTAAATCAAATCACAGAAAACTTATTCTTTCAAACATAAAAAGTTCCTACAAATCAATAACAACTTATAAAAATAGGTAAACAGTTCAATCAAAAGGAAACACAAATGGCTTTAATCTGTGATATGGTGCTCAGCCTACTCATAATCTGAAAAATACAAATTAAGTTTACAAGGAGATATGTGTTTTCACTCATTGGTTTGGCAAAAATCATATAAAAGTTAATGCATCACTAATTTATTGAGGAAGAGGAAAATGGGAACACTCAACAGTAGGAGAATTAAAAATTCATACAACCTACACGGAGAACAATATAATATGTTGCTATCAATTTAAATTAATTTTTACCCAGTAACTCCAATTTTAAGAATTTGTCAAATGTACCTACACGTTTGTAGAATGATGCATATAAAAGCTAGTCATTGCTTGCTTCACGGCACATATCCTAACATGAGAACAATACAGAAAATACTAGCATGGCCCCTATGCAAGACTGACACATAATTCTTTGAAGCAGTCCATATTTTCTTTTCCTTTCTTAATATTTACAGGTGGAGAAATAAAGGCTTTCCTAAGTGAAATGAGTTACTCAATGATGACCTTCTGGCTATAAGCCCCATCCTCCTAATCCTTCCTTCATTACACAAAGTATTTAATGAAACATTGTCATAAAGAAATTTAACACAATCAACTATCTGCTAATAGGCAACAGGTTAAACTTCTTATGTTTTACCATGGTGGTGGAATATTATACAGCCATAAAAAGTCAGAAAACATTTTGTACTGATAAAAAATAATTTTAAATATATATAGTTAGGTAAAATCAATAAAGTGCAGAACAGTGTATATAGATAGTATCTACTACTGTATAAAAAGAAGGACTATGTATACTTTGCTAGTATACTTTTAAAAATATATGGAATGGGCTCAGCACCTGTAGCCCAGTGGTTAGGGTGCCAGCCACATGCACCAGGCCCTGCTAAACAACAATGACAGCTACAACAAAAAAATAGCCAGGCATTATGGTGGGTGCCTGTAGTCCCAGATACTTGGGAGTGGGTTCAAACCAGCCTGGGCCTGCTAAACAACAATGACAACTACAACAAAAAAAATAGCCAGGCATTGTGGTGGGTGCTTGTAGTCCCAGATACTTGGGAATTTGAATCAAGAGAATTGCTTAAGCCCAGGAGTTTGAGGTTGCTGTAAGCTATGGTGACACAGCACTCTACCAATGGTGACATAGTGAGACTGACTCAAAAAATAAAAAATAAAAAATACATATACATATATGGGACATACACAAAAGAAGCACATGAGACTAATTTCTACTCAGGGAAGGTTGGATTTTGTATTGGCAAGAAAATAGGGGTAAAAAGGAATATTTTTCACTATGTACTATACTCTATCTTTAAAAAGTTTAACTGTGCAAGTGATTTCTTATTCAAAAAATAAATACAAATTCACTGGTCTAAAGCAGTTGCTCTCAATATTTTTGGTCAGGCTTACTTACTTTACCTATTCTCATTTTTTGCTAGGACAAAGAATTAGGTGGTAACAAGGAAGATTCAATGCAGGAGAAAAATCTGAAAAATATGTATGCATCCCCCTTAGCAATGAAGGTTTGGATTCCAATGTTCCATGCCCTAAAGTCCAATTACTGGAAAAATATAAGTCAAAAGTCCGGTCCATACAAATATGAATTTTTATATACTATCAAGGTAACTAAATCACTGGATTTCAAACTTTTTTGAACTTGACCAACAGTAAGAAATATATTTTGTATCCTCACACGCACTCACGTTTATTAAGAAAAACAGACAAATAAAAAACTTAGCTTTATTCCAACATTTTCTATTCACTTTTATACTCTAATATTTCTAAAAAGTGGTGGTTGCAATCCATGAATGCATAACCTTCAGAAATTTGAAAAATATTAAAATAACTATTAATATTGAGTATATAGAGGGTATGATTTAGGGAATGCATTAACTCTACCACAATTTCCATCAACACATACTTTTTAGTTGCCCCAAATAAGTACACATCTTATTTAGAAACCTATGTTTGCTATGCAGACTCAGCTTCAAGACAAGATTCTAAGCTTCATTTCTACCCGTTGAAAGATTCCTTCCCATGCCACCCCATAGATGTAGAAATTCTGGAGCCACCACTGAATTCAAATGATAATGAAGCTAAAACAAGGAATAAGTTATTTAAATATAAGAATAAAATTGAGTGGAAAAGCCACAGTCCAGTTTTCCAATGGCTTCCTTTGAAAACCACACTAGTTTTATTCTAAGGGGATTGTAGGATGAAAGGATGTAAACAAAGAATGACAAAGATAGTTGAAAAAAGATAATAGCAAATGAGATAAATCAACATATCACAGAAAATGAAAAAACTTGAATCAGTGCTGTTTTACCCAGGCTTCAGATTGGTCCCTTCTGTTGTAAGTGTTTTGGATGGTTACAACAATGCTTAAAGCAGGCCAAGAAAAGGTAAGTCAGTCTTCAGTGCAAAAGTCAGGAAAGACTCAGGAAAGGGAGATACTAGTTAACTTCTAAAGCTGGGCTTGGAGGGTGAGGCAAAAAGTATTGTTTAAAATTTTCTAGAAGGAATGCTCTAACCTGTAGATCTCTACTGTTTGATATGGTTGCCACTAGCCACATGGGCATACTCATATTTGAATTAATTAAAATTAAATAAAACTTTAAAATCAGTTGCTCGGTTTTGCTAGCCGTATGTCAAGTGCTAGTGACTGTTTTACCAGACAGCATAAAAGAACTTTCCCATCATCACAGGACATTTTCTAGCATAGTGTTGCATCCCTTTCCATCTATCAGCCAGGACAGCCAGATTGTATTGATGGCGTCTGGCCCACCACAGCAGAAGACCAGGGTCAACAGACTAGGTGCACCAGTTACACAAAACATGAGAGTATATTCTTTTTCTCATAGAAGGAAAATTAAGAGAAATTCTTCACTCTATACGAGGAGACCTCATCTTCCTTTTCCAACCTAACTTCTAGAATGTCAGCATGAAAGCTTCTATCCCCTATACAAAACTTTAAGGATTATTCTTTGGAAAAATGGATTCACTTTCAGCTCATGAGAAATATCAATTTCTGAGTGTTCTAAAAAAAAAAAAATCCATCACAGACATGGTCATGGTCTGAAACCTATCAGTTAAGGAGACAACCCCACACAGATTTTAATCAACCTTTTAGTATCTCACTCATAATAAATGCAGAGAACCTTGAGGGCTTCACCCATTAGAGAAAAGATTGATATATGCAAATGAGACCACACAAACAAACATAAGGGGAACAGGTGGAGAAACAGACAATTCATAAAGGATAAAAATCTTAAAAGCAAATACTATATTTAATATCTTCATGGAGATAGGAAAGAAATTTATAGGTGGAGGAAATTACACTATTATAAAGTAAGAAAGAATATGAAGAGTTCTTAGGAATTACAAATATAACAAAAATGAAAAATCAAATAGAAAGCGTGAAAAAATAAAGGAAATCTTTCAAAAAGCTAAAACTAGCAAATAACTAGTCAAATAATCAATAATAAGAGAGGGCACAGTAGGAAAAAGTGGGGAAATTTAGAGGCACAATCCAAGAGAAATAACGCCAAATAAAAAAAATTTCTATAAAGAAAGAAGAAAAAGGGAAGAAATTGTCATTGAAGTAATACAGGAAAGTTCCACAGAACTGAAGAATGTAAGATTTCAAATTGGCAGGGCTTAGTGAATGCTCAGAAGTATGAATGAATAACATGAACCAAAATATGACATCACGAAGTTAAAGAACATAAGGTATAAAACGGAGTGATTTCTAGTAGTATTGTCGATTATACCTATCAAGCACCGCTAGAAAGCTATTATACATTAACAAAACACAATCTTATTATACTGGTGGACCTATTAGAAGTGAAGAAAATTGTTAAGAGGGGGGCAAAAAAAGAAAACAAAGAAAGACCATAAAAAAAAACAGAATAGAAAACAAACAGAATGGACTGAAATCTGAATAAAAATTATAGGCCCAGGTGGGTTGCCCAGAGAGCAAATGCCCATATCAGCTTTACCATCAAGGAACATATTCTTCTTAGCAAAGTATCTCAAAAATGGAAGAAAAAGTATCCAATGTACTTAGCCCTAATATGAAACCAATTTATAAATACCCACACTTCCACATGAACGGTATAACCCAACTACAGGCCAAGATGAAGGGGAAAGAGGAGAGAGAGGGGAGGTGAGGGGGAAGGATGTGTAGAGGGTGGGTAATTGGTGGGACCACACCTATGGTGTATTTTACAAGGGTACATGTTAAATCTACTAAATGTTGAATATAAATGTCTTAACACAATAACTAAGAGAGTGTGCTTAAGGCTATGTTAACCATTTTGATGAAAGTATTTCAAATTGCATATAAAACCAGCACATTATACCCCATAATTGCATTAATGTACATGGCTATGATTTAATAAAAAAACTTAAAAATAAAGTTTTTATAAAACAAACAAAAAAGAGAATATCTTGTTGTGTAAGGACAAAGTCAATAGAGTAAAAAATACACCTGTGGAATATGAGAAATTATCTGTGAATCATTTATCTGATAAGTAGTTAATATCCAGAATATATAAAGAACTCCTACAAATAAAACAATAACAACAAAAAACTGATTTTAAAAAAGGGCAAAGGACTTGAATAGATATTTTTCCAAAGAAGATATACAAATGGCCGGGTATGGTAGCTCATATCTGTAATTCTAGCACTATGGGAGGCTGAAGTAGGTGGACTGCTTGAGCTCAGGAGTTTGAGAGTAGCCTGAGCCAGAGTGAGACTTCATCTCAAAAAAAAAAAAAAATAGCTGAGTATTCTGGTAGGAGTCTGTAGTCCCAGCTATTAGGGAGGCAGAGGCAAGAGAATCACTTGAGCCCAAGAGTTTGAGGTTGCTGCTGTGAGCTATGATGCCATAGTACTCTACTAAGGGCAACAAAGTAAGACTCAGTCTCAAAAAAGAAAAAAGAATGATATACAAACGGCCAAAAAACACATGAAAAGACATTGAACATTATTAATCATTATGGATATAAAAACCAACACCACAATAAGATACCACCTCATACTCATTAGGATGGCTATTATCAAAAACAAACAAAAAAACTATAATAAGAAGTATCTGCAAAGATGTGGAGAAATTAGAACCCTTGTGTATTGTTGGTAGGAATGTAAAATGGCACAGCTCCTATAGAAAACAGAAGGGAGGTTCTTCAGAAACTTAAAAATTGTATTATATTATTCAGCAATTCCACTTCTGGGTATATATCCAAAAGAACTGAAAGCAAGGGCTCGGCGCCTGTGGCTCAAGCGGCTAAGGTGCCAGCCACATACACCTGAGCTGGCTGGTTTGAATCCAGCCTGGGCCTGCCAAAGAACAATGACAGCTGCAACCAAAAAATAGCCAGGTGTTGTTGCTGGCCTCTGTAATCCCAGCTACTTGGGAGGGGGAGGTAGGAGTTGGAAGTTGCTGTGAGCTATGATGCCATAGCACTCTACCGAGGGTGATAGCTTGAGGCTCTGTCTAAGAAAAGAAAAGAATTGAAAGCAAGGTCTCAAAGAGATAGTTGTGCTCCCATGTTCATAGCACCATGATTAATAATATCCAAAAGGTAGAAGTATCCAACCAGTTGAATGGGTAAACAAAATATGATAGATACATATAATACAAGATAACATTATTTAGCCTTAAATGGAAGGAACTGCTAACACATGGTACAACATGGATGAACTTTGAAGATATGATGTTAAGTGAAAAAGCTAGTACAGAAAGACAAATACTGTCTGATTTCATTTATGTGAGGTATCTAGAGTAGTAGAGTTCATAAAGACAGAAATAGAATGGGAGGTACCAGAGGCTAGAAGAGGGGGCAACTGAAGTTGATGGGTATAGTTTTAGTTTTGCAAGATGAAAATAGTACTAGAGACTGGCTATATGACAGTGTGAACATACTTAATACCACTGACCAGTACATTAAAAAATGATTAAGATGAGAACTTTTATATATATTTTACCACTATTAAAAATTAACAAAATAACCTTACAGGATTTGGAAATCCTTGGAGGTTAATGACCAACCTAAGCTACACTATTTTTGTTAGGTACCACTTTTCATCCATGTTTAGCTTTTGTATTCATATATTATAGCATGTGACACTGTTACATTGAAAATGATTTGAATTTTTGCCACAGGTGGATACACTATCACCATTATATCTCTAACTCTAAAATGTCACTCTAAAATGGACTAATGGACATTCATATTAAAAACTATTTCAGGTACAAAGCATAGGCAACAAAAACAGACAAATGAACCTATATAAAACTAAAAGGCTTCTGTACAGGAAAAAAAATAATCAATAGAGAAAAAAGACAACCTATTAAATGGGAGAAAATATTTGCCAACTATTTATCCAACAAGGGACTAATAACCAGAATATACAAGGAACTTAACGATTCAACAGTAAAATAAATTTAATCCCATTGAAATGGCCAATGAGTGTATGAAAAAATGTTCAACATCACTAATAACCAAGGAAATGCAATTCAAAACCACACTGACACATCATCTTTACCCCAGTTAGAATGGCTATTATTAAAAAGACAAAAAATAACATATGCTGGAGAGAATGCAGAGAAAAGGGAATTCTTATGAACTACTGGTGGGAATGTAAATTAGTATAACTGCTATGGAAAATAGATTCATCTGGGAGTGGTGGTTCATGCCTGTAATCCTAACACTCTGGGAGGCCAAGGTGGGTGGATCGGCTGAGGTCAAGAGTTTGAGGCCAGCCTGAAGAAGAGTGGGACCCTGTCCTTACTAAACTAGAAAAATTAGCTGGACGTTGTGGCAAGCTCTTGTAGCCCCAGGTATGTATAGATGGATAGATAGATAAAGCTTGTCAAAATCAATGAAATTAATTTTTTTTTTGAGACAGAGCCTCAAGCTGTCCCCCTGGTTAGAGTGCCGTGGCATCACAGCTCACAGCAACCTCCAACTCCTGAGCTCAAGCGAGTCTCCTGCCTCAGCCTCCCAAGTAGCTGAGACTACAGACACCTGCCACAACGCCCAGCTATTTTTTGGTTGCAGCCATCATTGTTTGGCGAGCCCGGGCTGGATTTGAACCCGCCACCTTAGGTGTATGTGGCTGGTGCCTTAGCCACTAGAGCCACAGGTGCTGAGCCAAAATTAAATTTTTTAATTTCCAAACAATCCCAGCCTGAATAGCATAGAATGAGAAAGCAATTTCTTGAACCTTAGAAATCGTTTCCTTTGGTCTAATAAAGCAGAATGCATTAACATTTTTAGGTTATATTATCTTAAATAAAGGTACCAATTTTGATTTATGGAGATGTCTGTGTGAGACTAGAATGTGGGTAGCACAATGATATACTGTAAAATGGGAATATTAAGCTATTCTTCAACATGTACTTAGCACCTGTTATGTACTAAGCAATGATAGCTATCTATAGGTTATTAAGTAAGTCTATATTAACTATGTTGTATAGACTAAAAGGCTCTTACTAACTATATTGTAAGAGATACTGTCAGACAATAGTGCTAATTCTACTATAAGACAGAATGTGGACAAGTATATAATAGAAATATAAGAAATGTAGTGTGACAGACTTTTCTTTCTTTCTTTTTTTTTTTTTTTTGGAGACAGAGTCTTACTATGTCTCCCTTGGTAGAGTGCTGTAGTGTCACAGATCACAGCAACCTCAAACTCTTGGGTTTAAGCAATTCTCTTGCCTCAGACTCCCAAGTACCTGGGACTATAGGTGCCTGCCAAAATGCCCAGCTATTTCTTTTTCTTTTTTAGAGACAGAGTCTCACTTTATTGCCCTTGGTAGAGTACCATGGCAGCACAGTTCATAGCAACTTCCAACTCCTGGGCTTAGGTAATTTTCTTGCCTCAGCCTCTCAAGTAGCTGGGACTACAGGCGCTCACTACAATGCCTGGCTATTTTTTTTTTGTTGTTGCAGTTTGGCCGGGGCTGGGTTTGAACCCGCCACCCTTGGTATATGGAGCTGGTGCCTACCCACTGAGTCACAGGCACCACCTAGCTATTTCTTTTTTAATTGTAGTTGTCATTGCTGTTTAGAATGCCCAGCCAGGATTGAACCTGCCAGCCCTGGTGTATGTGGCTGGCGCTGTTACTACTGAGCTATAGGGGCCAAGCTGTGACTGACTTTTCATCTAGATTTAAAAAGCCTTAAAGGAAGCACCTGATATGAAGGATAAGCCCTAATTTGATAGTGGAAAGAAAGGGGCAGGAAAGTAAATATACTTCATGTTCTTTGTTTTATTTTATTTTACTTTTTTGAGACAGAATCTTGCTCTGTTGCCCTGGCTAGTGTGCCATGTGTCATCAAAGCTTACCGCAGCCTCAAACTCCTGGGCCCAAGTGATCCTCCTGTCTCAGCCTCCTGAGTAGCTGGGACTACAGGTGCATACCACGATGCCTGGCTAATTTTGCTATTTTTAGTGGAGACTGTGTCTTAATCTTGCTCAGGCTGGCCTTGAACTTCTGAGCTGAAACAATCCTTTTGCCTCAGCCTCCCAGAGTGCTAGGATAACAGGAATGAACCACTGCATAGGGCCATATTTCACATTTTTTGGACAATGAACAATCAACAGTGCTGAAATAAGACAGTGTGTAGAAGAATATGATTATGAGAAATGTAGTCCTGTAGAGTACATGAGGTGAAAGAGTCAGAGTAGAATACATGAGGTGAAAAGTACTAAGGAATTCTGGCTTCAGTCTATATGCCACTATTTTCAAAAGTATGTTTCAGGAAATCTAGCCAAAAACATTCCATCGAGTGGTCCAATAATTTGGGAAACTCTTGTGTATGAGAGGTCCTTACTGGAAAGGAAAAAATAACATATATATCAGCATGTGGAAGTCCCTGAAAAGTTCAGTGTTGAGAGACAATTCTCCATGAGTTTCTCTTATTTCTATGTGAATTGTGGGTAAAGGCACTAACTTCCTTTGTTCTAGATGATCTTTTTTTCCTTTTCTTTCCTTCTTTCTTTTTCTTTTCTTTCTTTCTTTTTTTGAGAGACGGAGTCTTACTCTGTTGCCCAGGCTAGAGTGCCATGGCATCCTAGCTCACAGCAACCTCAAACTCCTAGGCTCAAGCAATCCTCCTGCCTCAGCTGGGACTATAGTCACCCATCAAGACACTGGGATAAATTTTCTATTTTTAGTAGAGACAGTGTCTAGCTCTTACTGAGGCTGGTTTCAAACTCCTGAGCTCAAGCGATACTCCTGCCTCAGCCCCCCCAGAGTGCTAGGACTACAGGCATGAACCATCATACACAGCCTCTTCTAGATGATCTTATCAAGGGCATTTGTGTATCTTTGGAAGCCAAAGAGAAGTTTCCCTCCAAAACAAAGAGCAAACATGCTTACCATCGATTGTAGATGATTTTGGTTCCTACAGCTTAGAACTCCTCTCCCATAATGCAACCAATTGGCCCTCTCTGCATTGCCCTATGGGAAGTGGGACTCAGGGAACCTATACAAGAAAATGCTAATGCTAATAACTTTGGTTACTCGTGAGTATTAAAGTCCTTTAACTCTCTCCAAGGGGTATCATATCTTCTTCCAGCAACTAAGAAAACGTAGCAGGCTAACTTGTTACTTGGCAAGCAGGCTAAGAACTCAAATCCTTCAGAGCTCTTGAACCCTAAAGTAAAAATCAGTTTAATTTTGTTTAAAGTAGGGTTTCACAAATTTAATTTTTTCAAAGTATTCTTATTAATACCCTACAGAAAAAAACTCTGGGAAATGTTAGAGCAGGCAACATGGACAGAGAACTATATGGAAGTTAAGTGGAGCAGTTAAATGGCTACTGCATTAGCTCAAATGAGAGATGATGAGGGCTTTGGAATGTAACATGGGAATGACTACAACACATGTACAAGAAGATGGAGATGACAAAGAATTGTCACTAATGCTATGGAACACATGAAGAACTTGTTTGGATAGAAATGGAGGAGAGACAGGAGTTTAATTTGGAACACAATGAAATTTTAGATTGTGAAGTCATTTATGTAAGGATGTAGTAAGGATTTATATGCAGATTTTCTGTTTATGTTTTAAACAATTACTATAGAGTAAAAAAGTTTTCAAATATATGAGTTAGAAACATTTATAAAGAAGATAAAGTTAAATCTGTGCCCTTGAGTGTTTATATGCAAGGGGAAAGAACTAGAAGAGAGGCTGAAGTTAAAAGTACACATGAGGTCAGCTGTGGTGACTCATGCCTGTAATCCCAGAATGTTGGGAGGCTGAGGCAGGAGCATTGCTTGAGGTTAGGAGTTAAAGACCAGCCTTGGCAACACAATGAGACTTCCTCATCTCTAAAAAAATTTTAAGAATTAGCCAGGCTTTGTGGTGTGCTTATAGACCTAGCTACTCAGAAGATTGAAGTGGGAGAACTGTTTGAGCTCAGGAGTTTAAGGCTGCAATGAGCTATGATGGTACCAATGTACTCTAGTCTGGACAACAGAATGAGATCCTGTCTCTTAAAAAAGAAACAAACAAAAAACCCACAGATGTGAGAGGTGGTAATTGACAGAGCAGGTGTGATAGGAAAAGGGTCTAGCTGTGTACAAAAAAAGGCTCTTTCCCACTAAGACAAGAGGCAAGGGGGAAAGACAGCCTGGCTTACCAAGAACTTTAGTATTACATAATAGTGGGACTCATGCTATGATTTAAGAAGTTATTTGCTAAACTCTACACTTGAAAATGGTTAAAATGATGAATTTTATGGTTTCTCTATTTTACTAAAACAAAAACATATAAGTTACTTTATTACTACTTAATTTCCACATTTTATTATTTATTTATTTAGTTAGTTTTTGACCAGGGCTGGGTTTGAACCTACCACTCCAGTATATGGGGCCAGCGCCCTACTCCTTTGAGCCACAGGCACCGCCCAATTTCCACATTTTAATAAGTGAGCAATGATCACTACATTTTATGGTTAGCTCGAGTTTAGCTTTTTGCTCATTACTCTAGATCAGTGTTTTTCAATTTCTTTTTTTATCTCCTGGCACACTTGAACCTATAGTTAAACTTCTGTGGCACACTTAAATTACGTTGATCAAAAAAACAAAAAAAGAATATACTTACCATGCTTTGAACTTCTCTCAAAAATAATTTAATTAATAATCTTTAAAAATGTTTGCAGCACACCTAAAATCCTCTCATAGCACACCAGTGTGTTGTACCATACCAGTTGAAAATCACTGTTCTAGGCTTGGCACCTGTGGCTCAAGCGGCTAAGGCGCCAGCCACATACACCTAAGGTGGCGGGTTCGAATCCGCAGCCTGGGCCTGCCAAACAACAATGATGGCTGCAACCAAAAAATGGTCAGGCGTTGTGGCGGGCGCCTGTAGTCCCAGCTATTTAGGAGGCTGAAGCAGGAGACTTGCTTGAGCCCAGGAGTTGGAGGTTGCTGTGAGCTGTAATGCCATGGCACTCTACCCAGGGGGATAGCTTGAGGCTCCGTCTCAAAAAAAAAAAAAATAAAGAAAATCACTGTTCTAGTTTCCACATAAGCGCTGTCCTATTTAACTTCTCATAGACACTGAGAAAAAAGTATTCCACTCTATCCATATTTTATCTAATCCTACACAGCAGAATAAACCAAAGATCTTACCATCTGAAATACATCAGAGCCTTCATCAAAATCCACCATGGCAAAAAAAATCCTGTTGGTAAATGCACTGGAGTATCGCCATGAGTTTGCCAGGATCTGGAATTCTTCATCAGCTTGCCTGGATGTAATAAGATTTGTGAAGATAATATAGAAAACAAAATTAACCATCAATCTAGCTTATCAGCAGTAAAAGAGATCCAACCAAGCAATAGTAGTTTTTCCAATGGGGGAAATAGTAGAAAACATTGAGTAAGTCAGGCTTTGCTGACAGGGTTAGGGTGAACCTTGTTTTGGCATAAAAGAAGCCTTATCCTAAATCAGTGATTTTCAACTGGTATGTCATGAGAGGATCTTAAGTGTGCCATGAAATTTTTTAAAAGACCATTAATTAAATTAATTTCAAAAGGATTTCAAAGCAAAGTAAATATATTCTTCTTTTTACTCTTTTTTTCTGATCAACATAATTTAAGTGTGCCCCAGAAGTTTAACTATAGGTTCAAGTGTGCCAAGAGATTAAAAAGGTTAAAAAACAATGTCCTAAGTGTTGAGGATGTCACCAGAAAATAATAATCACCTGGCTCCACTTTATACTTCATGCCTGTTTCTTATCCCAAAGCTCTTTCTGTGGTCATTGGACAATACAGCTAATAGTCTCTGCAATTTCTTCTCTTTTTCTTTCTTTCTTTTTTTGAGACACAGTTTCAAGCTGTTGCCCTGGGTAAAGTGCTGTCCCGTCACAGCTCACAGTAACCTCAAACTCTTGGGCTTAAGTCATTCTCTAGCTTCAGCCTCCCAAGTAGCTGAGACTACAGGTGCTGCCACAACGCCTCGCTATTTGTTTGTTGTTGCAGTTATCTTTGTTGTTTTACCTGGCCCGGGAGGGTTTGACTCCACCAGCCTTGGTGTATGTGGCTGGCACCCTACCCACTGAGCAATGGGCACCACCAGTCTCTGCAATTTCTAATATCCTAAATTACTTCTAAGAGTTCAAAGATGGCGGCTTGGCACCTGTGGCTCAAGCGGCTAAGGTGCCAGCCACATACACCTAAGGTGGCGGGTTCAAATCCAGCCTGGGCCTGCCAAACAACAATGATGGCTGCAACCAAAAATAGCCGGGCATTGTGGTGGGCACCTGTGGTCCCAGCTACGTGGGAGGCAGAGGCAGAAGACTTGCTTAAGCCTGGGAGTTAGAGGTTGCTGTGAGCTTTGATGCAATAGCACTCTAACCAGGGGTACAGCTTGAGGCTCTGTCTCAAAAAAAAAAAAAAGAGTTCAAAGATAAGGTAGAAATATTTTTCCTAGAGGAAGCAGAAGTATAATATTAATTAATTTTAAAAAGTGGCTCAATGGCTCAGTGCCCATAGTGCAGTGACTATGGCGCCAGCCACATACACCAAGGCTGGTGGGTTTGTACCCAGCCTGGGCCATCTACAATGACAACTGCAACAAAAAATAGCCGGGCGTTGTGGCAGGCACCTGTAGTCCCATCTACCTGGGAGGCTGAGGCAAGAGAATTGCTTAAGCCCAAGAATTTGGGGTTGCTGTGAGCTATGATGCCACAGTACTCTATAGAGGGCAACATAGTGAGAAACTGCCTCAAAAAAAAAAAAAAAGGGCAGCACCTGTGGCTCAGTGGGTAGGGCACCAGTCCCATATACTGAGAGTAGCAGGCTGGAACCCAGCCCTGGCCAAACTGCAACAGAAAAATAGTCAGGTTTTCTGGCAGGTGCTTATACTCCCAGCTACTTGGGAGGCTGAGGCAAGAGAATCGCCTAAGCCCAGGAGTTGGAGGTTGCTGTGAGCTGTGACACCATGGCACTTTACCAAGGACAATAAAGTGAGACTCTGCCTCTGAAAAAAAATGCATTAATGTACACAGCTACATTAATAGAAAAAAAAAGGGCTCAGCACCTATAGCTAAGTGGTTAGGGCGCTGGCCACATATATGGGGGCTGGCGGGTTCGAATCTGGCCAGGGCCTGCTAAACAACAACAACAACAAATAGCCCGGTGTTGTGGCAGGCACCTGTAGTCCCAGCTACTTGGTAGGCTGAGGCAAGAGAATCGCTTGAGCCCAGGAGTTTGAGGTTGCTGTCAGCCATGACATCATGGCACTCTACCAAGGGTGACATAGTAAGACTTTATCTCAAAAAAATAAATAAATAAAAAATCTAAAGCACAAATGCTACTTGGGAAATAAAATCAGATGACATCAGAATGAAAGATAAGACGGGTTCAGGGAACTGAATTTAATTGAAACCTCAAGTCATCTGTGACTTTTCCTGTATCTCCCATATGATTTCACTTTCCAAGATCTGCCAATTTTGATTTGTTATTAACTTTTTTTTTGGAGACAGAGTCTCATTCTGTGCCCTGGGTAGAGTGTTGTCATGTCACAGCTCACAGAAACCTCAAACTCTTATGCTTCAGCAACCTTCTTGCTTTGGCCTCCCATGTAGCTGGATCTACAGGCTCCCACCACAATGCCTGGCTTGTTATCAACTTTTAACTCCATCTTCTCCTGTTTATTTATTTATTTATTTATTTATTTATTTTTAGACGGAGCCTCAAGCTATCTCCCTGGGTAGAGTGCCATGGCATCACAGCTCATAGCAACCTCCAACTCCTGGGCTCAAGCGAGTCTCCTGCCTCAGCCTTCCAAGTAGCTGGGACTACAGGCGGGCGCCCACCACAATGCCCGGCCATTTTTTGGTTGCAG